>JAAAKG020146596.1:0-10637 GCA_010014905.2 Druon quercuslanigerum
GAAAAAAATTTCTCTAAAGATTTATTAATATTTTAATAATATTGATATAGATTAGTAGACCAACAAAATTAACATCTAAAATTAATAATTAAATATACCCTGGTCAATAAACCTAAGATCAAAAATTAAAAATATTATTTAATTTGTTTAAAATTAATTTTTTTCCTGAAAATTGAACTATGCCATTTTTGGCTGGAAAATTATCGTCTGAGGATCAAAACTCAACTATTTGGTTAAAAAGGCCTGTATTGTGTTGAGAATTCGCTTTTTGTAATTCTTAATTTAATGTAAATAATTGAATAATTTTTTATTTAATCGTCTTTCGGGGACTAACTCATCTTTTGCTTAAAAATTTTTTCTTTTGGTTCAAAATATAACTATAAGGTTAATAATTCTATTAAAATTTAAAATCTTTAGTAGAAAGTTCATATATTTTGTTAAAAATTAATCTTTTTCAGTAGAAAATTAATCTTCTTTGTCGAAAACTTTTTTTTTCGTACAAAAGTTGTTTCATTGATTGCAAATTATTCTTTTATTGTAAATTTTTTCGGGGAAATGTATCTATTTCGATAGAAATTTAATCTTCTTGAATGCAAATTTATATGTTTCTTCGGAAATCTATTTCGTTGAAAATTTATTTTATTTGGTGGTGATATTTATTTTTTACCGAACGTTTTTGTGAATTTTTTTTGTTTGGAAATTCATTTCTTCGATTGAAAATTTAACTATTATATTGAAAGATCCTTTAAAAAATAAAATATTTTATTGAAAATTCAAGTAGTCATAGTTTTATTTTGTCGAAAATTAATCTTTTTGGTTGAAAATTTAACTTATTAAAAATTTAATTTATTTTATGTGGTTTTTTATTTTTTTTATTTTTTCTGATAATTTAAATATTCTGGCTTTAGTTTAAAATTTATTTTTTTTACTTGTAAATTTACGCATTTTCTTGAAAATTGGTACTTTTTAAATAGAAAATACATCTTTTGGGTTAATAGTTCAACTGTTTAGTTAAAAATTCATTTTTTTCGTTTCCGTTAAACATTAATGTTATTAACTAAAAATATAACCATGCGATTTTCGCCTGAAAATTTATCTTCTTTAGTGAAAAATCCATTTATTTTGTTGAAAAATCTTCTTTTTTGGACCTAAAATTAAATAATTTTGGTACAAAATTTATATTTTCGGGATGAAAAATCAACTTTTTTTGTCAAAAATTCATATTTTCGGGTTTTAAGTTCAACTTTTTTGTTGGATATTCAGAATTTGGGTTAAATTTCAATATTTTGCATTACCTTTATTTCTTTGCTGGCTGAAGAGAAATTTGTTGCTTGAAAATATGGATTTTTTGGTATAAGAAAACTGGTTTTCATTGAAAATAAAAATATTTTGTTGGTGAAGAAGTTAGCTATCACATGTTTCGTTGGCTGCTCATTTTTAATGGAAAATTTATTACATTCTTTAACATTTTTTTTTCTGACAAAATTTATTTTTTTAAACTGAAAACTTAAGTATTTTGTTGAAAATGCATGTATTTTACGTATGTCTCATAATTTGTGGATGACACATAAAATTCTGTATGACCTTTTTTCACTAAGTATTCGAAATACATTTAGAAAAGTTAAGGTAGTTTTATTTCTAACAGAAATTTAGAACGGTCAGGGTAAGTAAGGAAATTTCGAAATTGGGATTTGAACGATCGGAATTCTTCATGAAACTTACCTAAACGAAAAAATTAATCTTCATCTTGAAATACTGCGGTAATACCCTCGCTTATTTGACGTCTGGCATCATTTATCAGGAGATTGTCTTGTTCAACACGTTCACATTCTGGTTGCAGATACAGTTTTTCATTTGCAAGATAATTCATTTCCTCTTCAAGGAGTAACTTTTCCATCAGCAGTTCATGTGTCTCTGTGCACAAGGATTTCTTCTCAGACAGCTTTCTATTAAAAGATCTGGACTTGGACTTGAGGTTTAAGTTCTTATTTGCAGGAATCTGCTCTTTACATTTCACACTGTCTTCTAATTTTGTTTCAAGATAACCATTTTCAAAATTAAGTGGTGCTACCTCAAACTCCCCATAACTAGAATTCAGAGTGCTGGTCAAGTTTACTGTAGACTCAAAACTTTCAAATCTTCCTTCCATTTCAAAATCGAAATTTTCAACAGCAGTTTCTTGCTTCTGATTCATGAAAGAATCAATAAAATCCTCATACTTTAATTTCAGATGCATCAAAATCCAAATGCAGATTAGTGTAAAAAGTAGAAGTAAGCTTCGACAAATTTCTTTCATTCTTTCTACACATCCAGTCTCCAATCCTACTAGATGGGATTCACTACTTGCGATTTCTGTGCTAGAACCAAATTCGAATTTATGAATGGTAAATGTTTCGTTGAAACCGATTTCAGTTTGAGACAGTTCCCTGTCATCGATACATTTATTTTTATCTGATTCTTTAAATATAAGTTTGGATTTCGATTCCAACGTTTCTGTCAGTTTCGCTTCACGTTCAAGATTTTTCTTACCATTTAGTTTTGTTTCAGAGTTTGAAATTTCCATTTTAAAAGCAGGATCTAGAGTGCTGGATAAATACGTATTAGTATCCGTAACCTTTTTTTCTAATTTAAGATTAAATTTATCATTTTCAAGATTCTCAGTCTCATGTATTGTCTTAACCACTGAGTTTATTTCGGATTTGTAGTCTTCAACCAAAATAGATTTAGGTTTGCATTCAATTCTTTCTAGCGCGTATTCCTTATTATCATATCCGATATTTCCAGCAGCTGAGAATATCGTATTTTGCATCTCATTTTCTGATTTATCAATCAGAATAGACATCGGTTTTTGTGTCTTGAGTTCCATATCTTTAATCTCCAATGATTGCATTTTCGGTTCAACTTTTTGAACGGCAGACTGTTTCATTTCCTGATCAGTTTTTCCAATTTTAGAACATTCCGCTGTTAGTACATTGTTCTTCTTATCCATTTCTTCAAAAAGATTTGTCTCTTTGCTGTTCAATTTCTCAATCACTGCTGCTTTTGTTTCAGGCTCAACATTTTCTGTAAATATTGTTTCGCATCCCACAGTTTCCTTGCCAATATGTTTCGTTTTCAAATTCACGGTTTCACATCTGGAATTTTCAGCACCAGATAGTTTTGTTTTGTCCTGATTTATTTTAAAATTTTTGAAATTGTCTGGTTTTGTTACGCATTTAATATTTTTTAACTCCAATGGCTTTAGTTTAGTTGCTAACTTTCCCAGAAAGCGTTTATGTTCCTCTTCAGTTTTTTCAATGCCAGATAATTTCTTCTTGTTCGCCTTTTCCTTGGTTGGTTTCTTTTCAGAATCCGAAAGTTTCTTAATACCAGATATTACCATTTTTTGTAACTTGGGTGAATCCAATTTCGATTTATATCTCACATTTTGTAGAAGCTTTCGTATGGGTCCAGGATTTTTTACACTGACCAGTATCTTTTCCTTCCTGTTTCTTGCTCCTTCTTTTTTTCCATTAGCTAGTTTTGCCTTATTTTGATTAATTTCAAAATTCTTCGCATTAGATGGATTTGTTTCGTATTTAAATTTATCAATTTGGGATATTTTCGATTTAGTTGCAACTATTCGAAGGACTTTTTTCTTTTCCTGACCAGTTTTCACAAAATCAAGCAATTCTTTTTTGTGCATCTTTTCCTTCTCAGGCGATCTTTTAACCAGCTGCCACTCTGTTTCGTCGCTTGGTTGATCAGTTTCCTCTGCTTCGAAATTAGATTCTAAATCTTCTGTTCGTTTCGTATTATATCCAATATTTTTCGGGCCAGTTGTATTAAATGGATGTGTATAGCGTGGAATCGTTTTAAATTGAGGGGGTTTTATTTTAAATTCTGTATCGGTTTTCATTTTCTTACTGGCAGGTTGTTCCAATCTAGATTCTAAATTTGCTCTTCGTTTTGATTTTTCTTCAGCATTTTTCACACTCGTTCCTCCAGTTTTGCTTCTATTGGTCACAAACTTTGCGCTAGCAGCTGGTTTCGTTTCTCCTCCAGAAATTTTTAATCTAGACCTCTTAATTAAACTTTGGCTCCAATTAGTGTATAGTAAGATATAATCATTAGAGTGACGTAAACTCTGAAATAAGACGTCTCTTGTAGGAAATAAACTTGCGAATGGATTTTGCTCGAAAAGGGCAAAATTAATAGACTTTTCTAAAACCGAGCATATTTTTTTGTGATCTTTCAGGGCTTGCTCTTTCGTTCCTGCAGTGAGCACAAATGGTACTTCCAGTTTCGCCAAAGTTATGATCGTCTCCTTCCAAGTGCACTTGGAATTGTTAGAAATTTCATATATTTCTTGGATGTCTAGATCATATCCCAAAATAATATCAGGTTTTTCGAATGAAGGATTCTGAAAATAGTCTTCGTATCTTTCTTGCTTGACCTCAATCACAAAGCTTCCAAAGAAAGAGCTACTTCTGCCCATTTTCATATATTTGAGCCTCCTCGAAATATCATCCCCATTCATTGGAGACATTTTCGGTCCGATGAAAGTAATTTTCAAGGTTTGCAGTGTCCTCAGCCAGAATAAAGCGAAATCCCAGTAATGTGTATCGGAATATTCAGTACCCATTGCACATATCACATGAACGATCATTGTTTTCTCTACTTTCAAATTTAGTTTTTGCAAAGCATAAAGAAATGTGAGAGGTTTAGAGAGCAGGTCGGAAATCATGATTTTCCTTATATCAGGGGTGTTGAGTTTGTTTTTTCCTTCTGATGCTTCCTTATTCAGAGTCAAACACGAATCTATGAAGTTATCCATCGGAGAAGGAAGGATATCAGTTTTTTCGCGAATTGAAGGTTTCACTAAAATATTTAGATCTGCTCGTATCACAGTCGTTGTCAGTTTGAGGGACAGCATTAAATCTCTGCAAAGTTGTTGATGCTTCAAGTTATCTTTGTGCTTTTCGCAAAGACTAATCCCACATTCACAAGTCGTCAAATTACTCAGATCACTACTGTAGCAAATTATACAGGTTTTAGTGTACAGGAACATCTGTTCTTCGCATTTCGTAAGTTGTCGCTCTTTTTCTAGTTTGAGCTGCACTTTGTACATCAGATCAATCTTCGCTCTTAGCCAAGACTCTGGATCACCTTTCTCGAGATTATCGAAAGGATTTGAAGCTCCAGTTTCAGTCAGCAGGCTTCGAACGGCATCACAGAGTTCCTTGTGGAGAGGCTGATGTTCTTTAAGATGCTCAAATCCGCAGTAGAATATCATCTTGCAAAATTCACACGCTATTAAAGCTTTAGAGGAACATATTGGACAAACACTTGGATAGAAGCAATTTTTCAAAACATTCATTTTTCGCAGTCTTTTGAAAACGATCATAAATTTATTTTTCAGATCTGTGCATAAACTTTTGATGTTTCTGGAAAATTTTAAAGATTGGAAATTGTTCCGTCCATTGAAATAAACCTGAGAATACTCGAAATCAGACTGGAACGCTGATTCTATTGATGAAGCTTCAATTTCTGATGAAGATAAAAATACAATGGGACAACTCAGTTTTTTCCAATCCAAATCAGATTCCATACCTTTCTTTGACTCAAAACGCCCACTAGTAATTGTTAGATCAAAGTTTACGAGGATATCCGGCTCCTGGTAATATCGGTAATTTTTGTATTCACCGTATGTAGATACGTTGAAAACATTAACAACCAGTGTCTTATTTCTAAATTTGCAATCTTTGCACAAGGCAATTTCTGTCATTTTAGATGTACAACAAGGACAAAACTCTGAGTTAACAAGTACAATCTTTAAGTTCTCTAGCGTTGGCAGTAAATGTAGAAGAATTTCCCAGGACTTTAAATCATTAGGAGAAAGGGGTGAATCTATAGCATGCAAAACCAATTTAGAGCCAATCTCTAGATTCATTTTTTGAATAGCGTTAAATATCGATAGTGGTGTAGATAAATAAGACGAGATGTGGATCTTGAGTTCTTTGTAGAGTTTAAGAGGCAGTTTAATATAATCCTCGAAATATTCTGTCATGGAACTCGGTGGCTTTAAATTTTCACACAATGGTGTCCCTTCTACGATTTTCTTGAAGGTTGCACGCTCAAGTTTTGAATCCAAATTCTTCAGTCTGAAAACGTCTTGATCCTGGAAGTCTCTGATTTTGAAGCAATCTTTGTCGTGAAGGGAACTGCTTGGGTGTTCTTCGCAAAAGCTTGCGAAAGGACAAGCAGGACAATTTCGTAAGTTTTCTTGGCTTGCATCGTAGCAGACGAAACAAACTCTTGGAAATGCAATGATATCTAAATCTTCCACTGTAATTGGTCGAGACAATTTCTTGGCTATTAGACTCATCAGGTTTATCTTTGCTTGTCTCCATTTTGATGAATCAACGCCGCGCAGATTTTGGTAGACGTGAGAGACTCCTTTTTCACTTAGAATAGACGATATTGCATTACAAATTTCTTTGTGACGAGGCCAGTGCTCTTTTTGATGATCTGAGCTACAGTAGGATACCATATTACATCGACTACATCTCTTTAATTGATTAGTGCTTTTGCAGACAAAACATTCATTTGGATAAAACGGAAGAACGACATCATGAGTTGTTTCAATTTTAGCTACATGTTTTCGTAATGCATATTCTTTCTTGACTCTATTCTTTGGCGACATGGTTGATCGATTGTGGTCTTTCACTTTAGAAATGGTTTCATTCCGCTTCAATGCATGGATTCTGCTCGTTCTTTTATCGATTATAATGGAAGATTATTGAAATCTGAAAATAATACATTTTCTACAATGTTTTTACGAACGAAATATTGTTTTGGAATTGAAAAAAACTGATTGAAAAATTAAAATTCCAGTTATATTATTTATTAAAATTGTTACCACTTATTGCTATACAATAGGGATGTTCCATAAAATGAGAAACATATTTTTAGAAACTTACAACAGTGAATAACGTTATGGAGAAAAAAAAAAACAAATTTTGAAGTTTCTAATATTAAAAAAAAAATTATTTCTAGTTTACGTCTATTTGGTCACATTCAAGCAGATGTGTCGTCACTATGCCATACAACTGAGCACCAATGAGACCACTTTAATCGCCATTTTACATTTCATAATTTTTACCAATCAGGTTTCACGACTGTCGCTAACCTATCAATGCTTAAAAACGCTAAAAACGATAAATCTAAAATAAAAGCCGAATTAAGCGAAGTAAAAAATATCAAAAAGGAATTGATTTAGAAATCAGCGAATGCCCTAAAGAAGGTAGATTAGAAGCTAACAAGTGTTTTGGAGCTGCCTGTGATGTACCAACACGTCGGCAATGGGCAGAAGCAAATTGAGCAGGCTCTTTCAATTACTTTCTTTGTAATTATTTTTAATTATTAATTATTAATAATACATGAAAGCTATTTAGACATTTATGCTTTGAAATTCATGTTCAGAAACCATTTTTACTTTTTTTTTATTTTTCACAATTTAGGTACTTTAAATTTTCCCAAGAAGAATGACGTCATAGCCAATTTACTGCATTTGGCGAAAAATCTCGCGAGCGGGAGTAATATTCAAACTATAAAAAAAAATGTTTCTTATTCAATAAAAAATTCTTTCATCTTGGAATAAAATAATGAGTTACTTAAGAATCAAAATATTTTTTTATCTCATTTTATGCAACATCACCATTATTACAATTTCTAAAAAAAAATGGTCTCGTCATATTTATTTGAATTATTATTATTAGTTATTATTCACACTAAAATTATTGTGAAGTGAACATTTAATAAAAATGTAATATTTACAAAGACTCGTAAGTAGATGTTCTTAAATATTATTATTCTGTTTCAGGCCTTTATCCAATTGTTTTACGTTGATTAAAAAGATTTTATTTTTGCTCATAAGCGTCGATAAAATAAAATACTTAAATCGATATAAAAAAATCTTATAGAAGTCTAAAACCGAATTATATTATCTTACCGACAAAAGAAGAACGTAATTAGAGTTTCTAACTTTCAAAAGAATAAAATATTCTTTTCTGGACCAACGATTTATTACAATAGGCACTCGGCGCATTTCGGTGAACCTATGGTATTATTTATAATTTGCTGAAAGTCTTTAAGTTTAAAAAAATAAGAAATCTCTTTATTCATATTTATTATGATCGAATAATAATATAAGAAATAATAATAAATAATATAAAATTTCGATACGAATTTCTAATAAAAAAGACTAAATCAATTACTATAGTATCTACGATTTTTTTTATGACATAGGAATATCAGCAATTTTAACATTCTTAGCATTCTAAATAAAAATAGTGTTATGTACTTGAAAGCAATCCAAATATAAAAAATAGACAAAATCTTAGATATTTTCAAATTAAAAGTTAAAAGCGATCAAATCTTTTTTCAAAAACATAAATTTATAGGCCACCAAGTAAAAAAAGGCAAATATCTTTTCTCAAAATAACACTAGCTATCGTACATGTATTGGATATCTTTGATGTTGATTATTTTTACCAAAAAATTCCTAAATACATTATAAATACACTGTTTGCTTAGAATTAAGCTAAATAATGACGATTCGGACACAAAAAATTTTATTTTTACTCCACATAAATGCAAAAATGTACAATGATACAGCAGATTCCGAACATGAAAGATGTATAATTTTTATAAATTCAGTCTGCCTGTGGCCCGCGATATTCAACTGATTAGTTTAAGAATTTCGCGATGAATTGAGTTTTCATTTTTCAGGACATTGGTATTAATTATTTCTAAAAACATCTTACTTTTACGCCCAAAATTAAATTTTTTTGCAGTACAGTCGACCGATAGCCAACAATATTAAATCGATTTTTATTAAAATTACTGATAAATTTACTAAATGAATCTCCAGTGACATTTTTTAAGAAATACTTATTTTCATCAATTATTTCTAAAGATATTTCACTTTTCATGCAAAAAATAACTTTCAATAACTTTTGTATTAACTTATTGTATTGAACATTTCCAAAGCCTTTATCATCAAATATTTTTCAAAATTTTGCACTTTTAATTGAGAAAGAAAAATGTTGTTTGGTAATTCAGTCAGATTATTGTATTAGAATTTAAAAAAGTTACGCTAATAATATTCCAGGACATAACCGTAAAACTTTTTGCAAGAAGTTTCAACGACGCCAAAAATGCTGTGCAAAATAAGTAAATGTACCTTTTAATTTGTAATGGTAAAATTATCTGTATTTTATGATCAATTAGTTTATTCGTGATCTGTATACATTCAAAGGATTAAAATTGAAATGAAACATGTCCTTACCTTTGTTGTGAAAATCGTTTTTCCTTATTTCTAGGTTAGGTTCAGTCATGTTTTTGTTAGAAATACGAACGAGTCAAACGGGGTATAATATGAACGTATAGTTTTCCATTGTATCAAAAGTCATTCACAATAAGGACAGTTTCCACGATACACTTTACGTTTGAATCACAATATTTCCTTCTGTCCAATAAATTTTCTCTCTTTGCGAGCAAACAAACTACAAGCAAATCACTCACATAAACATTACCAAGCAAGCCTGCCAGAGCCAGACACCTTTGCACATATGTATAGCTGAAGCAAAAACAACCCCCACTGATGCACGCATACTCTCGCACCACTCAGTCGCCACTCAGTCGGTAAAACGTTTGAAATACGTTGACAAAGAAGATTTTCTAAGAATTATTAATTATTGATAATAATTGATAAGTAGCAGATAATATTTCCATAATGATTTACTTAGTACGGGGTCAATTTTATCCTGTGTCAATTTTACCCTATTTATTTATAATAGAATTGTCAAAAATTTAAGAATTTTGCTATTACGTTTCAATTCAAAATAATTTTGTATCTAATAATCTTCTTTGATAAAGAAAATTAATTCTCAATAAAAACTGAAATAATGGACATTTCTCCCAAAAAATATTTGCATTTTCAATTTAAAAAAAAGTTAAATTAAAGAAAAAAATACGAATTTTTAACAAAAGAGTAGAATTTTCAAACAAAAAAGATGTTTAAATCAATAAAGTAAAAAATCTCACCCAAAATATTGAGTATTGAAATCATTAAGACAAATTTTGAATTTACAACCCAAAAATATGCATTTTCTGCAAAAGTAATGGAATTTTAGATTAATAAATACGAGTGAAAAAGAACATTTAACTGGAAAATATTAAAAAAAGTTTAATTTTAAGCTGGACAAATAAGTTTTGAACCAAATAAAATAAGTTGTAAACAAAATAGATGAATTTTCAACTAAACAGATGGATTTTAAACACAAAAGATTAAACTTCCACCAAAAAAAGTTATCAACGAATTTTTTTCAACAAAAAAAAATTTAAACAAAATACATGAATTTTTAACTAAATATTTTCCTTTTTAACGTAATTTTCCACCTAATAGTTAAATTTTTAACCAAAAAGGTTAATTTAGTACAAAAAGACAACTATTCAACAAAATAAATAAATTTTCCTCCAAAGTAGATAAATTTAAAAAAATTTTAACTAAATATGATTTTTTATATTTTGAGATTGGAAAATCATCAAATTTTCAAGAATAATTTTATGCCTAAAAACACGAAAAAAATTCT
>JAAAKG020146597.1:0-10637 GCA_010014905.2 Druon quercuslanigerum
AATTTTATGTTCAAACTTCGCGCGGAACATATCTACTTTAGCGATTGTGCATGCGCTTGAGGCCACCTTCGCCAGAAATTGAAGTTATTTTTTAAACTTTTCACCGTTGCGAAACACACTATTGTGAATACTCTGTGTCGTTTGAATGAGAATTTTAACGTAGAATCCGAATTTTACCTAATTAAAAGTTGATTTTGCTGTTTTTTTTAGTTCTTATAGCATGTTATGGAAGGGCTACTATGTGGCTACTATATGGCTACGCTATTGAGTAGCCGTTCCGTTTACTCGGTTCGCCAGGGCTGCTGCGATTCTTTGCCTAGTGAGGACTGCCGTTTCCGGTCTGCTTAGGTGGGTTCCAGATTTCACTTATGGAGTGTTACGAGGTCTGGTGCTTCGATTCAGCGCAGATAAGTTCCGAATTTCACTTTTGGAGTGATGAGAGGGCTGCTTGCTTCGACTTCGTGAACGATAAGGACTGGCGCTTCCGGTCTGCTTAGGCGAGCTCTGAATTTAATTTCTGAAGTAATGAGAGGAATGCTTGCTTCGACTCTGGGAACGGTGAGGACTGCCGCTTTCAGTTTGCTTCGTTTATTTCCAGATTTCTTTTCTGGATTGATGAGAGGACTGCTTCCTTCGACTCTAGGAACAGGGAGCACTGCCGCTTTCTGGTGGCTTGGATGATTTCCGAATTTCATTTCTGGAGTGATGAGAGGACTGCTTGTTTCGACTCTGGGAACGGTGAGGACTGCCGTTTTCAGTTTGCTTCGATGATTTCCAGATTTAACTTCTGGATTGATGAGAGGACTGCTTCCTTCTACTCTGGGAACGGGTAGCACTGCCGCTTTCTGGTGGACTGGATGATTTTCGGACTTCACTTCTGTATTGATGAGAGGACTGCTTGTTTCAACTCTGGGAACGGTGAGGACTGCTGCTTTAGGTTTGCTTGGATGACTTCCAGATCTCATTTCTGGATTGATAAGGGGACTGCTTCCTTCGTCTCTGAGAAGGGTCAGGACTGCCGCTTTCTGGTGGCTTCGATGATTTCCACATTTTGCTGCTGTATTGATGAGAGGACTGTTTGCTTCGACTCTGATAACGTTGCCCAGATAACAAAATGTCGACAGTGAGCCCGCATGGCGCGTGAACGATGAGCAGAATAGTCGATACGTTGTGATGGTGAAAATGCCGACACATGTAACCTCATACGCGTCGCAAATGCGATGCACGTCGCGTCGGCACGCGCGTGCTGGTAAATGGCCTTTGCATAATTATAATAATTTAAAATATTTTATTATCAATTGCAGGGCCGGAATAAATAGTTTCAGAAACAATATAGGAAAAAAAGAAGTTAACTTAATATATTCAGCAATATATTTTATTAGTTCTATATAATACTTGAATAAATTTTTAATTTTAGAAACATAAATTGTAGTTTAACGCAGACTTTTACAATATTATACTAAGAAACAGGGACCCGACCGAAAATTTCGTTTCACTTTCGTTGCTGCCAGTGAAATAAAAGAATTTTGATTCAATCATTGAAATAACTTGATGTGTTATCTAGTTTCATCCAAATTTGGAGACGGCAGTTCAAAGTTTAGCAAAAAATCATTTTTTACGATCAATAACGAAACAAGAACGAAACTTTCGGTCGGGCCCTTGTTTTTTAAAGAAAAATTAAATTCAACAAACCTGCATTTTTCAGTTTAACGCAGACTTTTACAATATCACATAGCACACTTTCCGAAAAAAACATATATGTCCTAGGTTTATACCTATGCTTTTCCCGAAAAAAACCGGGAACAGGCCTGGTTTTTTCGGGAAGTGTGCTATTTGGGAATATCATACTAAGAAACAGGTACCCGACTGAGAATTTCGATCCACTTTCGTCACTGCCCAGTGAAACAAAAGAATTTTAATTTAATCATTAAAGTAATTTGATATATTATCTAGTTTCATCCACATTTCGAGATAGGAGTTTAAAGTGTAGAAAAAAATTATTTTTCGATCAATAACGAAAAGAACGAAACTTTCAATCAGGACCTTGTTTTTTAAACGAAAATTATATTTAACAAACATAATTTTTTTACTTTAACGCAGACTTTTCAATATTATACTAAGAAACATGTACTTGACCGAAAATTTCGTTCCACTTTCGTTACTGCGATTCAAACAAAAAAATTTTGATTCAGTCATTGAAGTAATTTAATATACTATCTATTTTCCTTCTAATTTAAAAACAGCAGTTCAAAGTTTAGCAAAAAAATTATTTTTTCGATTAATAACGAAAAGAACGAAACTTTCGGTCGAGTCCTTGTTTTGAACCGAAAATTGTATTTTATAAACAACAATGCAATTTTTCTGTTCAACGCAAACTTTTTAAATGTATAAAGATATATATTTTTTATATTGCTAAAAGGATTAAACGGTCAGCCGTTACCTTCAATAGCAATGATACAGATTATTTGTGACGTATGATAATCATTTTTGAAAAATTATTATACTGAAACATTCTTAAAGTACATTTAGGGACGTTATAAGTCCTCGAACGATATTCACTGTTCGGTTGAAATGACTTCAATAGAATGATGTGATTGAAAATTTCTGAATTTATAAGTAATTATACATTTTGCCAAAAAACTTTTTCAAAGCAAATACAGAAATGAAAAATACAATTTTTTGACATGAAAAAACCATCCGCCTTATCATTTTCAAACTATAAAAAAATTAGCGTATTAATATTTTGTGAGATGAAAAGAACATAAATGAGACGACGGCAGTTGGGATTCCTTGGAGTATTTTTTTGTAAGGAAAAGCATTAGGAGGTAAATTTTTGACTATGTCATGAAATACCATTTTGCCTTAAAATCAAAACTCAAGTTTTTCAATCAGACAAAGTGACATCAAAGATTGATGAAAGGGTTTTTCAGTAACAATTTCTCGAAAGAACAATTTACTCAACCAAAAATTATGTTTTTTATCGGAATATAGTTGAAAGACACCGCAGATACAAAATGAATACAAAAATTCTTAGTTTTCGCACCTTAGGTTTGAAGTAATTTCAACCGAACAGTGTATTCGCTAAATGCTAATATATTTTTGGATTTAAAGCTTTGTACTTTGTACTTTAAACAATGCTAAGCAATAAAATTTCCCTGTCGAAAGTTTCGGATAGGAATCCATTGAGAATCATTCCGAATTATTCCGAAATCTGTATCCGAAACAGTCTCAATAAATCTGAACCAATCCGAAAAAAGTTTTCAATTTCGTCACCAGGTATTTTTATCTTTTTCAAATAAAATCGTGTTAATAGTTACAATTCCTCGTCATCAGCATCGAAGTTGACCTCTCCAATTACAATGTCTTCACCGACTTCTCCTTCCTCATCGACTTCATATTCTGCAGTCGCTGTCTGAGTCTTCCAAATCTTCTTCAGGGTTTCCTCTGTTGGTATCGTTTAGTCTTTTATTTCGTGACCTCCGATGCTTATGTCGGGCTGCACGTAGTACTTCGACTATCTCCGATTTAAATATGTTGCGGTTGGCTGGTCCTGGAAATTGGGAACATTTCACCACGACTCCTAAAAGTATATGTATCTCGCGTAGTATGAAAATGTTTTGAAAGTAGCCACCCTTTTAATACTAATGATGTAATATCGATGCCAAATGGGAATCTACGAAACCCCTATTTTCATTGCTCTCGTCAGTTTTACCCTCCACCCGACAAAATTATGTACCATTTTTATTGTTCAAAGTGTACAAAAAATGTTTTGCTGTCATCTAACAAAATGGGAGTCAAAGGTCAGTTTGTGCTGTGTGAAATTTGCCAAGCAGAGCACTGTATAAAATTAGGCAATGAAAGTTGTTTTTTGAGTGTAGATATGGAGTATCAGCTGCAAACTCTTAAAAAACCCGGAAATTGATGAATTTTTCTTTCTTACAAATTTTTCAGTTTTAAAGAATAATAGTAATACTATGTGTGATCTTTCTGACGGTAGTTTGTACAAGACAAAAATTGAAAGGTTTCACAAAAGAATCACGTACATTATTAGCACTGATAGTGCTCCTCTATTCAATGTATCGAAAAGAGGTTTTTGGCCATTGCAAATATTACTAAACAACCTGCCAGTGAATCTTCGATTTAAATTTATTTTGTTATGTGGTATAATGATTGTTCGCACCGAACCCAAACCCGATCTGGTGAATTTATTTATAGACGTGTTTATGCAACAAGCAAAGCGACTTCATTTTGAAGAAATTGAAGTGCAACTTCCCAATGATGACAGAAAAGTGATCTTATACTTCACACCAATTTTTGTTGAAGCCGATTCTGTTGCACGTCCTATACTGCAAAATCGTTTACAATATAACGGATACTACGGATGTAGCTATTGCTATCATGGAGGACTGCATGTCACGGCTGAAGGAATCAAATATCCATTTTTAGAAAAACTACCTGAATTGAGGACTCATGAGTCACACTTAGAGGACGTAGCCGCTGCTAAATTTCACGGTACTTCTATACGATGTGTGAAAGGTGAATCATCTTTCACTGAAACTCCTAATATAGACATAGTGTAATATAGACATAGTGTAATATAGACGCGCTTTTCGGAATAACTGCGCAATTTTGGACTATTTGGAATGTGAAGTTTTTAAAACCCGCACGGCGGAGAGCAATTGATGATTTTTTTCTCCTCGTGCGACCATCTCGAGATTTACATAGAGGCGTAGAAAAAAATTTCGAATAAAAGCATTTGGAAGGCTGCGCATTGGAAATCATGACTGCTTTATTATTGCCTTCCGATATGCTCCTCTTTTATACCAAGCGATGTGCTGGAACACTTTGCTTTATTTGTAAATAGTATTTTCACATTGCTACAAATGGAAATTACTGAAGATAAACTAAATACATGTGAGCAGAACTTGCTGGTATTTGTTGCCAAATGCGAAATTTTATATGGTGTCGAACGCATGACATTTAATATTCATGCGGTACTGCACCTTGTAGAGTCAATTCAACAATGTGGTCCTCCATGGGCGACATCTGCTTTTCCATTTGAGCATAATATAGGCTTTTTAAAAAAAATAATGAGTGGTCCGACAAGTGTTGAACAACAAATGGCTAAAAAATCTCTTAATCTATTAAGGTACCGAATTCGTCATCCTGTTAGAAACATATCATCCGCTTCGAAAACATTCACAAAAACTGCAGTCACCGTCCAAAATGTAACATTCTTTGGTCCTAGTCCTACAAATATTTTTCAGTCTGTAATAAACAAAGAATTTCAACGCTGTATTTATAATAGTCGCGTGTATAGTAGCATCCAGTACCTTCAATCAAAAAAATTCAATGTTACTGTTATTCAGTTGAAAAACGGAAAATTCGCACAAATTCAAGCGATATTTTTATTGTGTGATAATTCATGCGCTTTTTCAGTAAAGGAGTTAATCGTTCGACCATTTTTCGTTGGCAATACGGCAGTATCGCACATATGGGAAGTTGTAAAAAATATTGAAGCTGTATCCATTTCTATCACAGAAATCCATACAAAAGCAGTTGTTTTAGATTTTACAAAATGAACAATATATCTGTGCAATTCCGAACACAGTTGAGGCGCAGTGATTAATGTTAAGTATATATATGCAAGAGTGTAGGCTAACTACATAATTCTTTTTTTGTATTCTCGCGAATCTAGTGAACATTTTGTACATTTAATATATTTAAACACCAATCGCTGTACTTTTATTATAAAAAATATACTCGTTTTCTGATTATAATTATATGCAAATATTCTTTAAAATTAATCCATAATAATATTGCATATGTATAAGAAATAAATAAATTTAAATGTGTGACACTACTGTCATACTACTACTACTACTACAATGTACTACAAATATGACTTTCATTACTGTACTCAATGTAACACGATGTATACTTTTCCAAGAAATAAAGATTCGGCTTAGAAATTACTGATTTATAAATTATTATTATTTATTCTCATCGAAAAATGAATATTTAATATTCATTAGATTTATCTAATATAATATAATATTCATTAGAAGTGAAGAAAGTTTATATTGGAAGTTTATAAAGAAATGATTTAGATATAATTGTTTTTCTTATTTAATTTACTATATTATAATTTATTAATAAAAGATTTTATTTACTTTTTTCTTTAATAAAGAATTTCATACATTTATTTGACTTCGTTACAACCATTAACTTGCATTAATCGAATTTTCATACAATTTATTGACAATTAGTAAATTATTTATTATTTTCATTTATGTATAATTATTAAAATTATGTGAAAATTTATTTCATCTACATTTCATTCAAATTTCAATTTATTCACGATGATAAGCTATTTATAAATATATAAATTATATTTGGAATTTGGATATCACATAATGTATTACACTCCATTCAGTTCATTATTCGAATTGAGAATAATAAATTACATTTAAAACCAATTTCAATTTCTCGAATTCAAACCACTCGATCTCTCCGCAGTGCATTCTTGAATTCACTTAAATAGACTCTTCCTAACTTACATTCAAAAATGGGTAATTCAAACAGTTGTATGCATACATTTCGTAAAGGAATTAGAGTGAATTAAATACACTTCAAATCTATTCAACTTTATGGAATACGAGAGAGATGTCATTAACGCTATGTGAATAGCCAGAAATTACATTTTTGAGATAATCTATTCTATTTCTGTACGTTGAAGCCTAAAGGGAAAATCAGGTATTAAAATTAATAGAAGTATCTCTGCTTTTACCTTAAAATCTTAAATTTTTAATTTTATTCAAGTCTTCTTACCGGCAGCCTGAAAATTCATGCCCATCCCATTCAATATGTTTCATAATACTCATTTCCTCTGCTGTTACACAGAAAAACAGCTCTTTATTCTTCCCATTAGCTTTTTGCACTTGATTACGTAATGTAAAAATTGCTTCAGAGCAGATTCCAGGAGAGCCATGAACTGACTGGTACCAGCTTCTTATCGCGTTTGGCTGTGGTAAGCTTTTTAAAAAGTTTTTCCGCACATAATTGTAAGCCTTTGTAGAGTAGAAGTGCAGCGTTGTAGCAAATGACTTCAGTACTGGTGGAAATGGATGATTCTTCGTATTTGTGAGCATTCGCCTTATCGCAGATACAATTACCGGAGAAGATGATTGCTGAAACATGTTGCACTGAGTTTTCATCTGTTACGTTCCCTTTTTTTTAAGACAAATAAGATTCTGATGAAAAAATTTCAGCGACTGTGTATGAATTTCTAGCAAACCAGTTATCCTATTGAATACTATTTTATACAAATAAACTATTAACTTTATAATTAAAAGTATTTTAAACACAAGACCCATTGATTATTAATTCATACAAGAGTTATTAAATATAAACAGGGTGGCCGCTTTAATCGAGGAAAAAATTCTAGGTCATTTCCCGGTTTACAAAATTGTTTCACGGCCATTGAAATTTAGATTGAAAACTAAACTTGAAATTAAAAAATTTAAAGTTACACTCTTTTGAATGTTAAGCTTTAAAAATCGAAACCTTAAAATTTTGTTAATCCAAACGCTCATTGATCTACGCATATAAAATGAAAGCTTTTAACACTTTTTAATTGATCATTTTAAAATAAAATGCCGCCAAACTGCAAAATGAAGGATTTTAAACTTTTATAAATTATATATATCAATGATACAAGAAAAATATAAATCCACGTTATTTGTTTAAAAAAATCAACTATTTTATAAAAGTCATAATTTCTGGTCAAAAAATTTATCTTTTTAAATTAAAAATTCATATTTTATATCATCTAAATCATGCTTTACAAGTTAATGGATGTCACTAACGAGAAAAATCTTCCGCAAGACAAGAAAGAGGCCTGGCGTTGTCAGGCCTTGAAGACGCAACTGGATTGGATGACTTATACGTAAATCATGCATCTTGTTACCTGTTCACTTAATTCCTTATTTTCTTTAGTATTCATGAATCTGATAGTAGGCAGTGCATTAGGTTTTAATCGTTTGCTGATAAATTCGTTGCCCAACTTCGAAGACATTAGAAAACTGTCTTCTGTAAAATGTGTGCTGCAAAGCTTTGTATGTTTTAATATGTTTTGAACTAATAATCCCATTGCAGCGCACCATTTTTCTTCTCTTACATTATCTTTTGGGAACCTAAAAACAAATATTGAATGCAATAAAAGTTTTTTTAAGGTATGCTTTGTAGTACTCTATAATTTGAGGTTACGTTGCTTATGTATGATATTACTTACCCATGAAAGCTAATTCCGGGATCGAATGATACGTCCAACGACCGCCGACAAGAAATACAGTAGTAAACCATTGTTATCAATTAGATAAACTAGCAAAAATTCTGTTTTAGCAATAACATTATAATAAACATTTTCGTTTTTCAACTCTCTTGAACTCTCTGTCACTATCTCTCACGTGGTTCGACACTTTTTAGCTTACAGCCCTGGCTCCCTTCCTGCAGAAACGTTTTCCGCCAATCATGTTGCATTAGAAAAGGACAGGTCGACTTTTTCGATTTGCTCTCTTTCTATTCCCTATGCCACTTCTGATGGCCATAGCTAGCGGTCCAGGACTATATGTCGATGCTACAAATAAAAAGACTGACGGATCAGTATTTAAGTCTGCGATTAAAGAAATAATAAAAAGAGGCGAAACAACTGGACTTTCAGTTCATTGCATTATTTCAGATCAAGGATCAGGTAATCAAAGTATGTGGAGATCATTTGAAATTTTTGCCGGTCACTATTCTACAGTACTCCACATGGCTTCAAAAATATGAAAGCTGGCCTATTGAGCAACGATTTTTTCACAATACCTGAAAAATTCGTTAAAAAATATAAATTAACAACGAATACAGTATCGGTACAGGATTTTTTCGATTTACTTAACTTTCAAAAAAATTCTGGGTCATTTTTCAAGCTGACAAACAAACTCAAAGAGGAATACTTAGTAAAAAGCAAGCATTTAAAAAAATTCAAAGTTGCAGACACAACCACTGTTTTCAGTAAAAAGATCAGCGCCGCGTTTAAATTTTTAGCTGATGAGTGTTTCAAACTGCAGTACAAGACTCCTGCTTGGTTAAAAACCTATTTATTCAAATGGTTTAAAATAATGACATCACGCCAACTTTCATTAGCTCTAAGTAAAAAGAATCCTATCGTGTACAAATTGACTGTAGATTTTCTGAAAGAAAGTATCGATTTTTTTACTTTATTAAAAGTTGGAAGTAAGGGACACTGGAAACCTCTTCAAACTTCAGTTATTTTATCAACAACGTCTTTCTTACAAATATCTCAGTTTCTGCTTACTGATAAAGGTTTTGCTTTTGTTTATGGTGTTTTTTTTTGTAGTAGGAGGGGAAACCTTGAATAGGCACCCAGACCAGCAACCGTCTATCTCAGCAGTCAAGCCACTCAGATAGACGATTCTTGGTATGGGTAGTGTCAGATTCTTACTGACTAAAACCCCCCCTTCCGCCAACTTATGCCCTCGGAACCGCTTTTCGCATTACTTCAAGAACATGGGGATAAGGCCAATAAGCCATGCTTCGGCCTCCTGCTGTTTTGCCAACTTGGACTTTTCAGTGCTGTTGTTCTGGAGGCTTCCTTGACAGGGTGGCCTCCCTGAACGTTTGACAGCTCATCGTGCCCGGACGATGGTCTGTCCGGGGCTTACCCACATGTGAGGCGCAGAGGAAGCACTGCGGTGTAACAGTGCACACCGCAGCTTTATGCCTCTCCTGGCCACACCTCCAATAAAAACCGGCTCGATTTGGACCGGTGCAACTCGTTGCCACATGACCGAAGCTCAAGCAGCGATAACACCGATCCACTTCGACGTTCCTACGGACACGATAGGACACCCATCCTATCTTCAGGTGCCCTGTTCGCACCAATCTATCTGCAAGCTCCTCTCCCAGCTCCACAAAAGCCCTCAGACAACCTCTCAAGGGCTTTTTTGTGAGGCTCACCCTCACCTCATCAACAACATCTTTGAAGTGGCTTTTGACTGCCGCTTCTACCTCCTCCTTCACAGTGGTCGTGTCGAGGTCAAGAATCTCAACCTCTACACGAGGGATGAGCTCCCGAACTCAAACCGCATCTCCAACAGCTTCTTTGATGGCAGCAGACAACTTGCCTCTGCCACCAGCAGCCGGACCCACCTTCACCAGAACCTCCCCATGCCTCGTTTCCCTGACCCGCTTGATATTGACACCAAGGGCGTCAGGGTGAACCTTCTCCTTAAGGTCCCTGAGAAGCTGGGCATAGCTGGGACCTTCGGCTGGTTTGATGAGAACCGCCTCATGTCGAGCACGTCTCATCTTTTTCTTCCCCGTCTTCCTGTGTGCCATTGGCAATCTTACCGTCACATCAGCGTACGAAGTCGTGGGCAATGATATGTCACGAATTCGCGGCTGTTTCCTCCTTTGTGACGAAGGACCTACCTGCACGGGACTCGGTGTGAACTCCCTCTCTCGCTTCCTATCGTGACCCTGTCGAACCGAGTAAACGGAACGGATACTCAATAGCGTAGCCATATAGTAGCCACATAGTAGCCCTTCCGTAGCATGCTATAAGAACTCAA
>JAAAKG020146598.1:0-10637 GCA_010014905.2 Druon quercuslanigerum
GATTATTTCTCTTCAAAACATCATTTCCAACACATTTAGTTCGTCTGTCACAATTCAAAATTTAGTTGAATACTATTTATAAAATTCTTTTATATAATACACATTTTCTGAAAGATAACATTAAAACACAGTCTCATAATCCATAAGATTAACTTAGATTAACTCTTTTCTCGATACTCCACGTGCTCAACAATTTGGAGTTAGGGTTGGGACGACTATTTATATTAACATCATTAAAAACGGGATTCAATTACACTATATTCCAAAAAAATACAATAGGTGATTTGCTTCATTTAGGTTATATAATATCGGGGTTAGGGGACTATAGGGGGGATTCAGTTTTGGAGTGCGACAAGAAAATGGGTAAAAGGGTGAAAATATTCAAATCCGACATAATATCACATATTACACAAATAATCATTACCATAAAACAAAATAATTAAAATGCATACATTTTTAAAGCGAAACCAATCGTGTGTAACCTCATGATACAATTTTACAAAAAAAAACTAGGGCTTTTTTGGCCAACAACAATAAATTTATGGACTTTCTGAGTCATTCATAAATTAGAACTTAATGGAACTTTCAGGGTCAGCAATACACAAAAATAACATGGTCACTTATCTTGGACATTTTCAAATAAAGTCAGAGGTTTCTCATGATTTAATATTAGGCGGAACGTACCGGATTAACTCGACGACAATGTTGAAGGTTCGACAGGATCTTCTTCTCCACAAGGACGATTGCGACTATGTTGGCTCAAGCACACCAAAAACTAACAAGATCAAGCTCCTCTACCGAACTCGTCAGAATTCACAACGAAAAGAGAGCGAGTCTTCGACTTAGATTTCGCTCGTCAGATTGCTATTCTCCTCGAACTTAAGGCGAAGTCCTGATTGGACGCAGCCCTGGTCACTTCCAATAGACTGGATGAGGGAGGCTCGACTATGATTGGTGTAAAAATATTTAGAGCGCTACTATCGCCATAGGATTTAAATTCTAATAACCAATTTACATATTTGCCTTTTGATTACTACCTAAGGATCGTAGTTCTTACACTCAGTAAAATATTACTACCTAAACCGTTTAAAGAAATCTTTTGACATTATCAATGCGGCATAATATAGCATACGGGCCTGGGCTGTAGAACTAAGATATATGTACCACAATAAAATCTTCTTAAATTCAGAATCCTTGTAGAGTTCCGTGCCAGGTAGAGGACTTTGTAGAACCTCGAAGCTTTTCTTGAGCAATCCAGGCTCCCGACATCTCAACAATGATCGAATTTCAGAAGTAACAGGTTTAAGTTGGCAGCAAGGCAAAATGGCGGGCGATGTCGCAACTATTCAAACTCAGCCTCCACTCATCGAAAAGAAGCTAACGAATTCAAATGTCCTGAAGTCCTCCATGTCTCGACGTCCAACGTTGTCCTTCGATGATGTTGATTTTGAGTGGCAGTACATACAATAAAAATAGAAATCGGAACTAATTAGCCTAATATTTAGTTATAAAAATATGAACAAAGCAAGCCGTGGAGCATCGTGAGAACTCTGAGGTGCTAAAAATCTTTTTAATTTACAATTAAGATCGATTCTTGTGCGTTGTAAAATCTACAACGTCACACAGTATATGCTATGTACTTCAGCCAACTAGTAGCCTGTTCAGTACAGGTTCGCGTTCTTCTGCCTCTAATGACCTTGTCTATTGTGTTTTCGATGTATTTGGCTAATTGTTTTAAATTTTTTTAATTTAACGACCTCGTTTCCTGTGTCAACAGTTTTAGCTTGGCTTTTACAGAATTTAAATGTTTGTCAGTATACGGTTATGATATATTCTCTATATAACTTATTTTTCTTACTAGTCTGTCTGTAGAGCTTATTATTATAATATTTAACCAATTTAATACACAGTTGTCATTACTCTTAATCTTCGTAGGACCTTCAAACTTCTTCAGTAGGATCTTTAAACTTATTAACATTCTTGAATTTTTATGCAGACAATTTTGAAATTAATATAATATTTGCGTGTAGAATATTATTCGATGTTATCTTATAACCAAAATTTTATGTAGACTTATAAGATAAGGTCGAATAATTAACCACTAGACATTCCTGGGGGATTAAAATGTATCTAATTCTAAGTGGTATAAGAGTTATGTTTATAATTTTTATGAGGGAATATTTGCATTCATCCTTGATTGTTTGTACATTCGTCCGTAATGGGGATTTCTACCTTGATAGCCCGAAAAATTGCTGTTTTTTCTGGAATTTTTTTCTCGAAAAAGATAATAGGTTAAAAGGTTAAAGTTTATTGTAGCGTTACAAATTTTTTTTTGGTTATCCGAGTAAAGGGGACAGGGGGAGGTATTGTACAATGGCGTCCAGTCGGCGGCGACTCTTCCTCATGGTGTAAGTCCTAGCATTCGCAAATAAAAACTGAAACGCAAAAGGAAAGTATTTTCATAATCTAGACCCTTTTCCGCATCCGTAGTAGTAGAATTGTGAAAAAAACATAAAAAATGCAAAAATTATGAACTTTTGAAAAAAATGCGTTTTTGGCTATTTTCTCGTGACTAATTATTTTTTTTAATGAACCATTTTTATATCCTTTGCCAGTTCTAATACTACGGATGCACAAAATCCTAAACAACATGTGTAAAAAATTTAATGGCGATTGCTCATTATTGTTTTAAGAAAAACGCGTTTGAAAATTCGAAACACAACTGCAAAAATTAATGTTAAATTTCATGGATCTAATTAAAAGCATTTATCATTTCTTATGTTTTTCGGGTCGCTGATTACGAATCTGCTATAAAATTTTAAAAATTATTTTTTTGTTTAAACAATTTTCATAAACAAACTTTGATAAAGAATCATATATTTTGTAAGATGCGTATGCTTTCCTTAGCTTTCGATGTCACTGATTTCAAATCTGTTACTATTACTCAACTAAAAATTTGTTTAAAAATTTTTTTATAATAGAAGATTCAAAATTTCATTTTTGTCGACATGTATATGATTTTTATGGTTTAGAGGGTCAGAAATAATAAATATGCCCTCTAATTTGAAAAAAATAAGTTGTTTTAACAATTTTCATAAACAAGCTTTTATAACAAATTACATATTTTGCAAGATGCATATGCTTTCCCTAGCTTTCGATGTCACTGATTTCAAATTTGGTACTATTATTTAACTAAAAATTTGTTTAAATAATTGCCTTAAAGAAAAATGTTGCAGAATTGCCTTTTTTGACATACATATGATTTTCACGGTTTAATTGGTCAGAAATAACGAATATGCCCTCCATTTTGCGACAATATTTTACAAATATTACTTTCTTCTAAGTTTATAAAATTTTGTCACTTACCTTAAGAAACAGCTGAAAACGCGCATGCGCACATGCAAAACTACTTTTGCGCGAAGAAATTAATATTTGAAACATTTTTAAATGTGAATCAAAAGAATCGTCTTGTTTTTAATACATTTTTTATTTTGAATATTTTTAATACTCTTTTAAATTTAAGAAAAAGCCCACTTTCAATTTTTTTGTCAATTTCTTTTGAACTTGTATTTTGAGAATAAAGTAGCCTGGAGAATTCTTTTTTATAACAATCAGATTTTCTCCTTTTTCTTTGAAACAATGGGTGATACGAAAAAAATTAAAAGATAAAAGTTTCCAAGTCTACATAAAAAAAACATTTTCGTGAGAACCCCACCTTTTTTATTCTTTTAAATATTATTGAAAGGTATCTTATCAGTATCATGTGGTCTATACCATTTTTGAGGACAAGAGAATTTTTTGTTTTCCAATAATGTGATTTTAGAATTTTTTCGTAAACTATGAACAAAGAACAAGATGTGTTTTTCACAGAAATTTTTTAAAAGTAGAAACTTTTATCCTATTATTTTTTGTATCTGCCATTGTTTCCAAGAAAAATAAAAAATTAGATATTGCAAGAAAAAAGAATTCTCTTGACTAATTCATTATAAAAGTAAAACTAAAAAAAATTGATAAAGATTTGCAGGTGGGTTTTTTTATCAAAGAAAAAAATTAAAAGGACCTTAATTAGAGCAAAAGTTGTAGATTTCAAAGGAAAAAATTTGGTTTTTCCGAAAAACAAATGTCTAAATGCAAAGACGCATAACTTCTTAGTGAATTTTTTTTTTTTGCAAATCGGAAAAATACGTATTGCCGAATACCCGATAAAAAACAAAACATACCGTGCCAAAAAGATTCCGCCTTCTCAATTCGAAGCTGCAGAAACAAGTTCATAAATAGAAAAATAACTTTTTGCTTGTCTTGGACTAACCAATTTATTGAAAAAAATTATAAACAATATCTGGAATTGTAAACTGTAGTTAAATCTTCTGTTATCCTGGCCTACTTTTAAATTTGGCCGTGAAACTTTTAGAAGAACGAGTATTTTTCGTAAACTAGTTCATTCGTTCATTCGTGAACATCAAACACAGATAAAAAAACTTATCATTCTGTGTGTTTCTCATTCAAAAGGTTTCTGTGTCAAAAACAAAAATTTGAGTATAAAATCGTCCGAGAATAGTACCCTTAAATGAGTATATTTTTACACACGTTCGTGATGAGGTTTTTATTCCCTATTTTGTTGGCACTTCCTGCCGGTGAGTATACGTAAAAATATTTATTTAAGCAGATTTCTTGTTCTTTCATAAGGAATAAATTTGCCAATGTTTTCCGGTCTTATCATTAGCATCTTTTTATATAAATACTCGACCTTCTAAAATAAGGAAGAAAAACAGATTTCACTTTTTTCTAATTTTTCAGATTTTCGTTTTGTTTTATTCAAACAAACAAAAATTGTCCACCAGAATACCTGGCGTTTGTTTACATAAATAAGTAATTAATCTCTAATTTTTGTTACGTCAAAACCTCTAAAAGGAAAAACCTCAGCTTTTTCTTGAGTCTATAACAAAATAAAAAATAAAATTGATTTTCAAATCTAATTTTGAAAGTCAATATGATTATTTAAAAAAATGTTTCCGAACAGTCGAAAGGACGAGAAAAATCCTATCACAACTATGGATGACCAAATTTGTGTGTCGATGTTAGGAAAGTTTTAATTCAACCAAGCAAATGATCTATTAAATGAAAATTATTAACGCCTTTTTTTGCGAATAAAAATTTGTTAGCGACATTTTAAAAATAAGTTCATTAGTGTACAACTTTTCACTAATCAATTCTTAAAAATTTCACTAGTTATTTAAGTTTTAACAATTTTGATTCAGAGAAGCAAAAACCGCAAAAACAGCTGTTGTATCAAACAATCATTCAAGACAATATAATTGTTTTAAAAAATAATTTTTTAAATAACTTTCGCTGTTAGCCCAAACATTTAATTCTTTATTTTGTAATTCTTTTACAATTTAAACAAAAGCTACGCATTCCACCAAGAAATGATTGGCAACCTACTTGTAGATCCCTTTTAAAAAAATTTTATGTTTAATATTATTTTTTACGATTAAATAAAAAACTATTTATCCCATTAAAAAATTATTGTTGTCAAATTTTAAATTAAATAAATTTAAATGAGAATTATTGTTAATATGAAGTCCTATTAAATGCTCAGTAATCAAAAGTAATGTGCAGATTTCCCGATAATAAAACCTAGACTCCAACGACCAATTTTTGACAACCATCATAAAATTTTCCTGTTGAAATTAAAAAAAAAATAAATAAAACATAAAAAAAATTCTTTTTTCTATTTTTGTTCTTGTTTGCCTTGATGAGGGTACTGAATGAGTGCTGAAACGTTCGTGTTTAGTTTTTACAGATGTATTTTTGTTGGGATTTGATAATAATAAAAATAAAAAAGACGAAAGAAATAAAAAGATAGAACAAAGAAGATTTGATTGGTTGCCTTCTAATTTTTCTTTCCTCTTTTTTATTTTTATCCATGGAGGATAATTATTTCATTTTCTTTTTTAGGAGAAAAAGTATTTTTCTTACTTTTTTTCAAATTTCAAAACAAAATTTTATGGTGGTTCTTCAAATTTTGTCGTTGGATTTTTTATTTTATCATCAGGAATTCTGCACATTATTGAAGAACTTTTTGCTCGTTTTTGGGTGAAATAATTTTCCTTGTTATTTTTTATTTGTAGCTACTGTCGGTTGTCCAAAAATTAAATTTTTTATTTTTGATGCTGTTTAAAAAAAAAAAAGAAAAAATTTGTTGATCTTTTAAGGCCCACGATTTTTGTCAATTAATTATTTTTTAGTAGCTTAAATATTTTTATATTTTTAACTAAACTAAACTAAAAGAAAAAAAACAACAAATAAAAAACATTATTTATGACAAATTAAGTTGTTTTTACATTCTGATCAGACAAGGTATTACATTTGTGTAAAATTTTACCTAAAATAATTAACATTAGTCTAGTGAAATATTTATTATCATTGTTTAATTAATTCTTAATTATATAAACAAGTGGAATTTGTTTAAATCAGTGTTTTCGAAAATACGATTTGCCCCTAAAAATTATTACTATTAGTGTGGCGGAATATGTAATAACATTATTTCATTAATTTTTATATGTTTAAACATATAGAATTTGCTTATATAATTTTTTACCGCAAATTTGTTATTTTTCTTAAAAAGTAATTACTGTTGGTCTAGTGGAATATTTAATAAACATTTTCTTATTATATTTACGTGTTTAAACAATTGAGAATTAATGAAATAATGTTAAATGAATATTATACTAGACCAATAGTATTAATTTTTAGAGAATAAAATGAATTTTCTCAAAAAAAAAATAAAAATGATTCCATTTGTTCAAACAATTTAAAATTAATGAACCAATGTTAATAAATATTTTACTAGACTAATACCAATAATTTTATGAGGAAAAAACAAATGTTCGAAAAAAAATTATTGAAACAAATTCCATTTGTTTACTGTCAAATGAACTAGAACTTTAGGTCCAAGGGATGTAAAAAAGTGGATATTTGACAAAAACGTGGAGGGGTAAGGGTGTTATTTTAAACAAATATGAAACCTTAATTTTTTTGAATAAAGCAGTTGGACCTTTTCCCAAGAGTTAAAATTAGGAAAATGCATGCATTTGCTACCAAATATTTGAGTATTTTTTCCAAAATTAATTATTTTCACAATAACAGTTTATTTTCAATATAATAGTTTAATTTTCGATCAATGCTTCAGAATTTTTTTATTAACAAAACGAATTTGAAAGAAAAGAATTAAATTTTTAAACAAACAGATGAATTTTAAACTTAATTTATGAACTATTAATTAATTTTTCAGCCAAAAAAGACGAATTTTTAACAAGAGAGATGATTTTAAAACAAAAGAGTAAATTCTGAACCAAAGTATTGAATCTTCTACCAAAATAGTGGAATTTTCTTTAAAATACGTAATTATTTAATTAACTGTTTAACTTCTCAACGAAAATAATGAAATTTTAAAGAAAAATTCAATAGTTGATATTATATCAAACAAAAAATTTTGCAATTTAAAATCAATCACAGTTGGATTCAAACAAAAATCATAAAATTTTCACGAAATACCTGAATCTTTCAGCAAATTAAATAAATTTTCTATAAAAAAGTTTGAATTTTACACAATAAAAAGTAAAAAAAAAAAGAAAAAGATTTTTTTGCTGAAAGAGAAAATTTTTAGAACGAGAATGTTGAATTTTTGACATAGAAAAAAGACTAATTTCGAAAAAAGTTCATTTTCAAGTCAAAAATACAAATGTTCTATAAACTAGTAGCATTTTCAAACTAAAAATATGACTTTTTCACAAATCGTTTACTATTCAATCAACTTTTTTAATTTTCTACCAAAATAGTGGAATTTTTTTTAAAATACAAAATTATTTAATTAATTGTTCAAGTATTCAACAAAAATAATGAATTTTTAAAGAAATATTCAATAGTTGATATTATATTAAACAAAAAATTTTGCAATTTAAAATCAATCACAGTTGCATTCAAACAAAAATCATAAAATTTTCACGAAAAACCTGAATCTTCCAGCAAATTAAATTAATTTTCTACAAAAAAAGTTTGATTTTTACACAACAAAAAGTGAAAAAAAAGAAAAAGATTTTTTTACTAAAAGAAAAAATTTTTAGAACAAGAATGTCGAATTTTTGACACAGAAAAAAGACTAATTTCGAAAAAAAATTCATTTTCAAGTCAAAAATACAAATGTTGTATAAACTAGTAGCATTTTCAAACTGAAAATATGACTTTTTCATAAAGCGTTTACTATTCAATCAATTTTTTTAATTTTTCACAAAAATAGTGGAATTTTTTTTTAAATACGTAATTATTTAATTAACTGTTTACCTTTTCAACAAAAATAATGAATTTTTAAAGAAATATTCAATAGTTCATATTATATGAAACAAAAAATGTTGCAATTTAAAATCAATCACAGTTTTTATTCATTGTTATATTTTTTGGTACTTTTTACTTCCTAAAAGAAGAAATAAAAAATTGTAAAATTGTAAATTGAATTAAAATTATCTAGTTAAAAGATTTCTAACAATAGAAATCCACGCTATAATTTTTCATTCTTATCGAATAATTTTTTTTTAAATTTCGTTTAAATGAGTTTATTATAAAATTTTGCTGGAACCAAACAATAATTTTATTATCTAGGAGCTCGAATTTTTCCTTTATTTTTTCGAAAATTCTGCAGCAGTAAAAAATACCCTTAAAATCATCTAGATCCTTTTTGAAAAGTTTTGAAATTTTACGGAGTATACTTATTAAAACGAAAATTATTGTTAGTTTTTCTAGGAATTTTGAAATCATTTTTATTAATTTTATCCCTTTGACAATGTTTAATCAAGCTTATGATTTCGTGTTTGGAATCTTCAAAAATTTATATTATGTTTTGAATGCTTTAAAATTTATTTACCTTTTTAAATATTTTAGAATCTTTTTAAAACTTTTAAACCTACTTTATATTTACTCGATTATTTTCCAAAAAAAAAAAATTGTTTAATTGGCATGTTTTATTCATAATTAAAAAAAGAAGTTTTTAACATGCTTTTGAAATTAATTTTTTAAATATCAAATTATTTAAAAATGCCCCGACAAACCTATAATTTTATTTTTATATCCCTATAATATTTAAATATTCCTGAAAGACTAGAAAACTTAGTTTACAAATCCCGAAAAATTTAAATATATTTTTTTAATTTTTTCAAATCTTTTCCAATTGGCAATTAGGTTTGGATGTTATGAAAACTTGTAAACATTTCTTAAACTCCATAACTAAAATATTTCCAAAATTGATAGTTGTTCAAAAATTAAATGTTTTTAGACTAAAAAAGTATTTTAATAGGATTTTAAATTGCATAAGATTGTTTAATTTGTCAAATTATTCCTAATTTAAGAATAGTTCATACAATTTAAATTGAACGTTTACATATGCTTTCGTTAAAACCATTTAAACATCGCATTATTTTTCTGGATTTGTGGTTGTTCCTTAAAAAAATGTCGAAAATCTATTTTAATTTTTAAAAATTCTATCTACATAAATAAATTAGGACTAATCAAAGTCACATAATGTTATTTGATAGAGTGCAAAATTTTTTAAAATGGCACAAATTATAAGGATGGCTTTCAAATAGAAATCGACTTCTTACGTTTTAAAATAAATCTTCGTCACTTTGTTAATTTACAAAAATTGTTATTTTTTCAGTTAATGCAGAGCAAAAATCGAAGAGATTTAATTTTGGAAAAATTTGTATCCCAATCAGTGTTAATAAAAGTATTCTCCACTATGTCATTAAAAAAAAAATTCATTTTGCTGTTTCAATTGTTCGATTTGGACAAACCACAAAAAAAATATTGAGTGCCGTGGATTAGGTTATCGTTTAAAGTCTTCAAAAATTCACTCAAATTAAGTAAAAGACAAAAAAATTAATTCATTAAATTAAAATTAAAAAATATTTTTCAATATCTTTTCAATAAATCCTAAAATCTTTAAAATACTTCTACATTTTTTATCTAAAGTCTACAAAACGTACATTTTGTTCTATTTTTTTAGAAATCTTCTTAAATTTTAAATCATTTCTGATATTTATTCAAAATAGTAAAATACTTTTTAAAATAATTTCATTTTTTCCTATTTTTGCGTAAAATGCTAAAATATTTTAAAAAATTGCCCTTTCTTATTTTAAATTTTTTTGCAATATTGAAAATTTCTTGAAATTCTTTAAAATATGTTCTTAAACCTAATTCTTAAACATTAGAGTTTATTTTCAATTTTTCTAGGTATCGTTTAAAACCTTTTTTACTTTTTTGAACTGTTTCATAATACTTAAAAAGTTTCTACATTTTTTGTTCAAAACCTGAAAAACTCTACATTTTGTTAAAAAAAATTTTAATTTGTTTAAATTTCAAACCATTTTTTTAATTTTTCAAAATTTATAAATATCTTTTTTAATAATTTTAATTTTTTCATAATTTGTTTAAATCTTGCAAAATTAAACAAGTCGCACTGCAATGTTGCAGATTTTTTTTTTTGAACCTGAAATTTATTGAAATGTTTTGTAAGGTAACTGTCCAACCCCTTACGACAAGCAACCCCTAACACTCATGCGAAGATCAGGCCCAGCATCTAGGCG
>JAAAKG020146599.1:0-10637 GCA_010014905.2 Druon quercuslanigerum
GCTGTGAGGTAATATAAGTACGGTCCCTTAAGGAAAAAGAACCCAACAGGCAATCGGAAATTCTGTAGTTCGATTCCCAGCTGAGCGAAAGGAAAATATCTTTTTTCAGAAAAAAAAATTTAATATAAATTCTCGTTAAATTCTCAAAGCACATAAAGGTCGAGTATATTCTCATACTCGGAAGAATTTCACCGAGCACCTAAACTATTTAGAACACCATTCCTGCTTGTGTTGTGGTTTCCCTGTTCAGAAATAAATGATCTCGCAGTTGTTCATTCCTTGAAAGATAAGTGAAATAACAGGATCAAGGAGACTTAGTATTGGCTTTGTTTATGCAGGTCGTGACGAGCGCAAGCCCTTCTGCGGATTCATTGACGGACACGACCAACTCGAGCTTCGCCACCCCGCCCTTCAGCTTGTCGCCCGTAGGAGAATCTCAGGGGTTCTCGAGGTGGAGGTCGTCGGCCTCTTTCGAGGAACAAGGCATCGTCGAGCTGCCTTTGCCAGAAATCGTGCCCCTTGAGTTGCCAGAACCCAGGGAACTGACAATTCAGAGACAGCCACCTCCCAGGAGCGATTTTGGATTTTCTTTGCGACGCGCAGTGATAGTGGAACGTGGTGCCAATGGTGTCACGCAAATGCGCTCGGTGATTTTCGCCGAACCCGGTGCCTTAGTGCAAAATATCAACGACACGGGCTTATTGCCCGGGGATCGTCTCATCGAGGTCAATGGGATCAACGTCGATGACAAGTCCCGAGAAGAGATCATCGATCTCATCAAGGGGTCTGGTGGCAGTGTCGCGGTCAAGGTATGTCACCCTTATTCAATTTTAATTTTTAAACCAAAATTCTTTTCAATAAGGAGAGATCGTTTGAAGAATGACAAAGTCTCGATAACCGCAGGTCAGGAGAATCCTGGAAAGCAGGGTAAAGTCCAGAATTTTCAGGGTGGCCGCTGGACCGAGAATTTTATAAGACCGGAAGAGACAGTGAATTTATAAATTCACTGTATTTATAAATAATTAGTTGAATTATTCTCTTTTTTATATTATGATGATATCAATCTGTTTACAATCCGTATTTTGAAAATCTTTTACATTAAATATTTTCCATTTGAAATTTAATTTTGAAGCGTAAATTATTCATTTAAAGAATTTTAAAATGCAGTTATAAGACTTGAAAAATTTTATTACTAATTAGAAGTGCTTGAAATCGACAATTTGGTATAAAAAATATTTTTATAATTAATAAACTGTGAATATACAGTATAATTATTTTTTAAAATTGAACTATACTTCGAGTATTAAGAAGTGAATAACTGATTGTACAAGACGATTCGGAATCAGTTAAAAATTGAAGAAGTTCGAGATTTTAGCGTTGAAAATTAAATTGTTTCAATTTAAAAGTCATAGTAGTTAAGCAAATGTAAAGACCCGATTGAAATTTTATAAACTATTTTTATTTATTTTTAAACTTCAAAATAATATATTCATAATTAAAGCTTTTTATTAAATTTCAAATATTATTTGAGTCGAAAATATTCCATTTGAATTAATATTGTTGTATTGTGTTATTCCACAATTTGAAAATTTACAATTTGTAATTTTTGATTAAGAAGAAGAACAATTGATGAATATTAGGAAATATTTGACTGTTTATTTAAAATTAGCAATTATAAATAAAATATTCAAAACTAAAGGAAAGAAACTTTGAACGTTACAATTTTAAATAAGATTTTAAGCAGATTTCGCACAAAAAGATTAGACGATTTTTAAGAATAATTGTGAAAGGCTTCAAAAGAATAAAAACATTTATTTTAAGATTCCTAGGAAAATCGCAAATGATTTTTTATTTTTAAAAATTAGTTTTAAGAGAATATTTAAAAAAATTCAATACTTGTAAATAACGAATCGGGAAGATTTTAAGAAAATTTTTTTAACTTCGCAGGATTTTTTATAGTATTTTGGAAAATTTTTTGTAAAAATATTAGTTAAAAACCATTTTAAAAGAAGTTTCAAAGTTCCGAAAATTAAAAAAAAAAAAATAATTTTAAATTTGAATAAATGTGAAACAACATGTGCATTTATCAAGTTTTTGAAATAAAAATTTAAAGCTTTTTAAGGATTAATAAACTATTTAAAATAAAAATAATGGATCTTCTAATTTAAGAAGTGTTCATTTTATTAAAAAAATGCATTTGGTCCATTTGTAATATTTGTAGCTTAAAATCGTTTAAAACGATTTGCAGTTCAGTTTTTATTACTTCAAATGGATACATTTTTAGATTTAGATTTGGAATTTTTTAATTTCATTCACATTACGAACCACTCTGATTTTGGAAAAAAATTTGCGAAAGTCAGGGAGTTTCGGTGAGAAGTAACTTTCAAGAATTATCGTGGCTACCACTCAGTCACTTTTTTCTCAAATCGATTTTTAGGATAAAGCCAGTATATTTACTTTTTTGAGTGAATAATTCACTTGAGGTCTATAGATTTTTTTACAGATTTTTGGGGATATTTTCAAAAATTTCAACAAATTTTAAAGGGTTTTAACAAATTTAATAGATAGTTTAGAAGATTTTAAAGGATTTGAAGTATTTTTCATAGAGCTGAGTCATTTTAAATGATTTCGAAAGATTTGAAAGATTTTAGGCTATTTTTTTAAATTTCAAGGAATTTTTAAAAGGTTTAAAAAGTTTCGAAGGATGTAAAAAGATTTTAAAGGCTTAAAAATATTTTAGGGTACTTTAAAAATTCCAATGAATGTTTTATTGTTTGCAATAATTTAAAGGTTTCAAAAAATTTCCTAGAACTTCGGAAGATAAAGAATTATTTTTTATAGGACCAATGAGGTCTTAGGGTATTTTAAAAGATTCGAAGGATTTCAAATATACCAAGGTATTACCAGAGATTTTAATGAATTAAAAATATTTTATGATATTTTAAAATCTTCCAGGGAATTTTCAATTGACTTTACTAATGTGAAGAGATTTCAAAGAATTTTAAAGATTTTAAGGTATTTCTAAAAATTCCAAAAAAATTTCAAGAGCTTTAGAAAATTTCCAGGAATTTCAAAAGGTTTTAAAGGATTTGAAATATCTTAATGTATTTTTAATATATTTCAATAATTTGAATCCATTTCAAATAATTTGAGATATTTTTAGGATATTTAAAAATATTCCAAGGCATTTTCAAAAGATTAAAAAAAAATCCAAGGGATTTGAAATATTTTTAGGTATTTTTTAAGCGCTATACAAAGTTCCAAGAGATTCCAAAAGATTACCAAAAATTTGAAACATTTTATTTTATTTTTAAAATTCCAAGGAATTTCCAAGAGGTTTAAAAAAAATGAAAGGGTGCCAAAAAAAAGGATTTGACATGTTTTATGGTATTTAAAAATATCCCAAGGTATTTTCAAAAGTTTAAAAAATTCAAAGGGCTTTGAAAAATTTTAGGGTATTTTAATAGATTTGAAGGCACTTTCGAAAAGTTAAAAAAATTTAAGGGTTGCCAAAAGATTTTTAAAAATTTGACATATTTTAGAATATTTAAAAATATTTTAATGCATTTTCAAAATAATAAAAGAAATTCAAGGTTTCCAAAAGATTTCTAAAATTTTTTAACATTTTTTAGAATATTTTTAAAAATATAAAGGAATTTCAAGAGCTTTAAAATATTTCAAAGGGTACAAAAGGATTATATAATATATTTAAGCGTATTGTAATAAAATTAAATAACGTTAAATTTCACAAAGTTTATTCACAAAAAGTGAGAGATTTCGTAAGGGATTTAAAAAGATTTAAAGAGACTTTTAACCCATTTTGGCAATTTATTTGAAATAATGTTGAATTTATCCTGAATTCTGGTTAATTTATCTTCAATTATTTAAAATTCTTTTTAGTCCATTTGAATTTTTCGAACTTTTCTAACTTTACTCAAATCAGTGGATTTTTTATTAGTTTTTTTAGTGTTTGTTTAATTTATATCAAAGTGTTTTAAACTAACCATGCATTATTAGACGTTTCGTCAAATTTTGTTTAATTTTTTTAAATTGTTATAAACTCATCTCAAACTTGCTGAATCATTCTCATTCTTCTCATTTTACTATAATACCTTTAAATTCCATCCAATTTTACTGAATTCAACTGAACTTTTTGGATTTTTTAAAATTCTTTTGAGTTCTTTTGAATTATTTCAAATTTAAAAGGACATTACTTACATTACTAACGCACATTAGTCACTTTTTGGGTTAAAAATTAGTCAGGATATTTAGCAAATGAAGTTTTGCGTCCACCCCGTAAAAGAAACATTTGAAACAAGACCAAAATATTTAAAAAAAAATAAAGTAAAAGAACGTAGAGAATTTTTAAAGTTCCCTTCTTTTTTTCCCCTCTTTGTATGCATGCATATTTTTCTTTAATTTTTATTGAGTCATTTAAGAGCGTATTGTTCCAATTTTATTGTTGGATTCTTGTTTTTCTTTTTATTTTCCAAGAATTTCTTAGTGATTAATTTTTTTTATGTATGGATGACAATATTATTTGAAAGCGTATAACGTTTGGCGATTTTTATTGTCTGAGTCACGCGAGGCTTTGAGATTCCAGGGACTTAAAGTTGCATTTTATGACTTCGTGACATCACTCATTAACTGTTCGCGTTTCAAGTCGTGCTATTTACTGCAAAGCAGAGCACAGATTTATCTTCGCTTTTCGAGCACGCCGCCTCAGCTGGGCATCTTACAAATTAAGAATTGTGGACGGAAATATATAATCGCTTTAATTTTAAGTGACTTATTCTCTGACTCCTAGTTTGACGGAAAAGTCTGATGAGATTTCAGCGAATTTAATTAAATAGTAGAAGAAAACTCAATTAAATTTTCAAACAGGGCTACTGGAAAAAGTCTACTAATTTTCAGTAAAAGTATCTAAAAAAAGAAGATATTCTTTCTGATGAATAATAAATTGAGAATCAAGCTTATAGAATTTCGTCAACATTCGCTGAAAACTATAGGTGCGCAGTGAATGTTTTCCGCAACACTGCGCACCTTGCGCGTTTCGCCTGTTGTGCGTTGATTGCGTTTTTTACCTAGTCCTATTTCTTGGTGATTTTATTTTCTTGCAGGGCATTTGCTAGGTCGGGAATTTTCTTTGAATTAGTTTGAAACGAAAAAGTTATTTAATCACATTAAATTAAACTTTATATCAGTTTGAATAATACGATATTTAACGCGATTGATTAAAATTAAAATTTTAGAGCTGAAGCGCTTCCATTTTAAATATTGTTCCATTGCAAGGACTAATTATTGCCCCTTCGAGATAAACTTTGCAGTGCTTTTACAAATCATTCACTCTAAAATGTGGAAATTTAGGAAATTAAAAATAAGTTGAATTTCAATTCCTCTTTAACTTCCAACATTCAAATTTGGTCGTTTTTCAGAATTTCTTAGCTAAAAATATATATAATAATAAAATATGTAGTTGATAGTATTTAAAATTTTTTATTTTGAGTTTGTGATTTTTTATTTGTAATTTCTAAACGAGGTCGAGATATTTTTAGAAAGAATTCATTAATCCATGAAAATGTCTGAGACTAAAAATGTTTAACCTTTGGGCAATCGCTCATACACTTATATAATTATTTTCAAATATATAAATAATAAAAAAATAACTGAATTGCAACATGAAACAAGGTTTCAGTTTCAAAAATGTTTTAAAAATACTATTATTACATTTTTTAACATTAAAAAAAATACTTGCCTGTTTAAAGCAAGATATTTAAGGGAAAGGAATTGACGTTTCTTTATTTTTTAATTACTTTTGGATAGATAAATTTTCTCTGAAATGTTTGTTCACTGAGACTTTTTAAGCCAGTTTTAAGGTTGTGTTTCTTTCCGCGAGTTTTTACTCAATTCTAAAGAAAAATTGATAAAAATAGTAATAAATGTTTAAAAACAATTTATGTAAATATCTAATTATCAGTGGAAAGCAGTGTTTCATGTATTAAAAACAATATGTATAAAAAAACGCAAAAAATCATTATTAGCGTCAAAAAAACTAGCAAACCCCTATTTTTCACTGAAGAGTTTTTTTTGGTTCTACAAGACAGATTTATCAGGAAATACATATTAAAATTCATGGGAATTGCGGAACCACAAAACATCCTTTTTTTAAACTCATTTTTTCTTATTTGTACAAATTTGCGGGCGATATGCATACAAATTTCGAGAAACAAAATTAGGAATTAACAAACAATCAACAAAATTGGAATTGCTGATTGGCTGATCACTACTTCCGCTATTCAGAGCAAGCAGCAATGACTATTTTCCCGCAAAAAATTAAAAAATGATACTTTTTAAAAATAAAAAATAAAATGTTATTGTTAAAAAAAAAGTTTCTTTAGTAGGATTTTAGCAATTTTGGGAATTTGTTTACCGTAAATTATTATTATGTACAAAATTGCTTTAAAAGTTTCATTGAAAGTGTTGGTATCACTTGCAGTCATTAATTTATGAGGCCAAACTGGAGAATTCTGATATTAGGATTTTAAGTCAATCTTGATATATCCAGGAGAATCAGGCTATAAACTAGAAGTCATTGACTTCCTTTTTCGATAAGGCATTTACTTATCGCGTCCTTGTTATACCTACAGTCCACACTCGTATTAGCGGCGGTTCGCTCCATGCAATTTGCTTTATCTCGTCTGTTATTACAGCTGACTGATTCATTATGCAACCTTTATTACTGACAGGTTGCATTCCTCAATAATAAATACTTGAGTTCTATCAAGTTAGAAATAAAATAAATAATTAACCGATGGGTTGTAGTTACTTTAATGCAATGCAAAATTTCAGTTAAAAATGCGTTTTAATGTATAAAATTCCTAAAAATAATACCAATAATTCAACGACTGTAATACAAATTTGAGCAGGTAGGAACAGCAACGAATCAGCGATGCTCTCCCTTGGATCGTTGTTTCGTTGCTGTTCATACCTGCTCATATTTGTACTGCTTTGATAAGGGTGCTATGCGTGCCGAAACGTTGGTGAATATTATTTACAAACGTTTTTTTATTGTGATTTAATAATAATAATAATAATAAAAAAGACAAAAGGCATAAAAAAGAGAATGAAAGGGATTTGGTTGTTTGCCTTCTCATTTCTCTTTACATTTTTTTATTTTTGTCCAAAATTTTTTATAGAGGGCCTTTTTCAAGGTACAATAGAAACATTTGATAGTGGTTTTCCAAATTTGGTATTTGGATTCTTGACTTTTTTGTTAGGAATTCTATACATTAACTGGTTTATTGGACGTAAATAGGATTTTAACCTTGATTTGAATCTAATTTAAATTGATTAAATTCTAAAATGCATTTTAGCCTAGAATTTTGGGCAGCTGGAAATAGTCTCGCTATTTAAAAAATGTGTTTAAATTTGTGCTGAGCGTAACCTACCATCTGCGTTAAAATATCAAAGATCATTTTATATTTAGGATTTTAAAATCAATCGTTCCAAACTGATTGTTCCTTTTGTATTTGTGAATAAAAATTTCCTTTTTACTTATTTAAAATAGTACATATTTACATTTTTAACCTAAATTTATATAATTAATTACTAATAATTGGCATGAATTTATAATTTATGCACTTCATCTCTTTTTATTAAAAATTTGTCTTTTTTTGTAGAAAATTGGTACTTTTGGATTGAAAATTAATATTTTGGTAAAAAAGTATTTTTTTTGTTGAAAGTGAATTATTTTTCGTTGAAAAGTCTACTGTTATATTTTTGGTTTAAAAAATTAAGTTCTTTTGGTTCAAAATTCTACTATTTGATTGAAAATTTAATTATTGTTTTGAAAATTGAAACTATTGTTTGTAAATCCTCTGTTTTGTTAGAAAATTTACCTGTTTGTTTAACATTCGCCCTCTTGGATTGAAAATTCACCTTTTGCTAGAAAAGTTATTTTTCTAGTTTAAAATTAATTTATTTTCTGAAAAAGTCAAATTGCTTCTTTAATAGATTGAAAATTCATCTTTGGATAGAAAATTCTTCTAGTCTCGTTGAAAGTGAATTCTTTTTCAATGAAAATAAAAAGTCTACTATTTATAATTTTGGTGCAGAATTAATCTCTTTTTGTTAAAAATTCTACTTTCTAGTTGAAACTTGCAACAATTTTCTTTAAAAATCCTCTTTTTGGTCGGAACTTCAAATGTTTTGATAAACATTCGTCTTTTGAAATAGAAAATGTGTCATTTTGAATTGAAAATTCATCGTTTGCTAGAAAAGTAATTTTTTGTTGATAATTCATCTTTTATGGTTGAAAATTAACTCTTTTTAATTAAAAAGTCCACTTTGATATTTTCGGTCAAAAATTCATCTCTTTTGATTAAAAAGTCTACTATTTGGTTGAAAATTTAATTATTTTGTTGGAAGTGCAATACATTTCTTAAAAGGGTTTTTTTCTTGGTGTTGGGTTTCCAGAATTTACATAATTTATTAAAAAATTTAATTATTGCGTTAAAAATTCATATTTTTGGGTTTATTAGTCAAATGGTTTCTAAAAATACGCATTTTTAGCTAGAAAACTAAAATCTCTTGTGGAAAACTTCCCCATTTTGTTGAAAATGTAGATTATTTCGTCATGAGTTGACGAATTCTGGGTTATAATGTGATATGGTTTGATATATTTAGACCCGTTATATATAGGCTGGGATTGATCTCTAATACTTACTCACTGCTTACACAGCTTTACATAAGTTTGAACGCATTAACACATGTCAGTGGTTGGGGAAATAAGTGACCTACCTCAATCATATTAAGATGTAGTCTTCTTTGAAAAATCGTTGATTCATTCTCACGTACATATTTAATTCTATTTTTCGAACAAAATGATATCTCGATCCATTTTCTTTTTTATTGAAAAATTTCTAATGTTATAGAAACGTTACTTCGCGAAAAAGTTGGAACTTCTATCAACACAGTGACATTTTTAACAAAGTACAGGAATTTTCAATCAGACCTTTGAACTTTCATATCGAAAATATTATTTTCAACTTTGAAAAAATTGGTTTTCTACCAAATAGTCGAATTTTCCACTGATTTCGAACCATAAAAATGAATTTTAAACAAAGAGTTAATTTTCAACCAAAGTATTTGAATTTTCTACCAAAGTATTTGAATTTAAAAAAAAACCAATTTGAAGCAAAACGGTCAAGTCTTTAACTAGAAAAGATGAATATAAAAAGAAATAGCTGTACCCTCTACAGAATTTTTTTATCAAAAGATATTAATTTTCAAACCAAAAATAATCCTTTTCAACAAAATAATCGAGTTTTTAACAAGAATTAGTATTACTTTTCAACCGAGTAGTTGAACTTTTTACCAAAATAGTTAAGTTTTAAATAAAATACATGATTCTTCAAACAAAATACATAAATTCTCAACAAAAAGTAAAATGGATGATATTATTTAAATAAAATTTCTCCCTCTTTTTTCTTTATTGTTGATATTTATGTCTCTGATGAGCCGGAAAGTGAGGTAGTTTAAAAATCTGTTTTTTAATGAAGTAATCAGTTTCATGCTCTTTTGCCTGAAATTAATTCTTGAGAAAATGGATTATTTTACATCCTTAAAGAAATAAAGAGATTTTAATTTAAAATCAAACACAGTTGAATCCAACCAAAAAAGACACATTTTGAGCAAAAGAGCTCAATCCCCAAACAAATCAAATTAATTTTCCACCAACACAGTTAAATTTTCAAAGAAAACAGGAGATTTTTTAAACGAGATGAATTTTTAAATGGAAAATCTGAATTTTAAACTAAAAAGATGAATTTTCAAGTGAAAAGTTGAATGTCCAACTAAGAAAGATTTCTTAGTTGCATTTTTTTGAATAAAACAGTTGAATTTTCAAACCAAAATATTTGAATTTTTTACACACAAAAAAACGAATTTAAAGCGAAATTGTTTAATTTTCATGTAAAACTATACATCTTTAACCAAACGACTGCATTTTTAACAAAGTAGTTACATTTTTAAACAGAAAAGACGAAATTTCAAAAAATATTTGATCCTTCTGCAGACATTTTTTTACCATATGAGATGAATTACTAAACGAAAGGCAAAACTTTTTAAGGAGCAGTTCAATTTTCTAACCGAAAATATGAATTTTTAACCAAAAATGTTCGTTATTTTTCAGCACATTAGTTAAACTATATACGAAAGTAGTTGAATTGTCGAGAAAAAAAGAGATTTTTTTTACCAAAAGCGACAAATTTTGAAATAAAAAAGCCGAATGTTGAAACAAGAAAGAACAAAAATTTTCACTAAACTGTTGAATTTTCAAGCAAAAAAGTCGAATTTTCTACAAACAGTTCCATTTTTAAACTGAAAATATGAATTTTCAACAAAAAAGTTACTGTTTTACCAAATAATTGAACTTCATACCAAAATAATTAAATTTTAAATAAAATACATGAATTTTCAAACAAAATATATAAGTTTTCAACGAAAAATGTAATAGTTGATATTATTTCAACTATAAAGGCTAAAATGGCAATACATAAATCCTTTTTTGTACCAACTGTACTATACGGCAGCGAGACATGGACATGTCAAGAAAAAGATAAGAGTAAAATTAACGC
>JAAAKG020146601.1:0-10637 GCA_010014905.2 Druon quercuslanigerum
ATCTAGATAGCCCGATTTGGGCCAAATTTTGCCCGATCTGGCCCCAATTAGATCCATATTTGTATTTCTGCTCGGGATTTCGTGAATTACAATTTTTAATTTCATCAATTTGGAAGATTTAGAATTCAAGACTTGCCTTTTGAACTTCAAAATTATAAAAACTGAACTATTTTAAAAAGAACATCTATAGGTTCTGCATATGAAGAAGTCTTTTTATTCAAATTTTATATTAATAAAATATTGAACATTTTAATTAAATTAATAATAATATTTGTAATGTTAGCAATGTTTAGAAATGTATTATGTTTGGATTATTATGTTTCAATTTTTTTTTGATAATATAATAATCTAAATACATAGGTTCTGATCGTACATTTATGCACGCTTACAGCTTACCACGTGGGTGAGTATAAAATAAACGGTATAAACGCACGGCCCTGGAAAGGCGTTAGGGGGAGCTGGAAAAGAGAAGGGGCGGGACTTGGGTCCGAACGAATAGACACAACACGCGCCCCCTTCCATTTTCCAGCTCCTCCTTCCCCTTAGTAGGGCCGTACGTTGCGACTCGACCGCCTTTTAAGCGTACATAAACGTCCGGTCTGTTCGAACTTACAGACTATAGAATAGAGAAACTACCTATTTTTAATTATACGCATTAAAAATTGAAGGATCTTCAATTGCAAATTATCACATTTAAAACCAGGCGTAACTTCGATAATTTAAATTAGAAATGTTTTCAATTTGGAAGATTTAGAATTGAAAAGTTGATTTTTGAAATCCGAAGTTATCAATATCGAAGGATTTTTATTCATACATCTTGAAAATTGAGTTTTTTTATTTTAAAACTTAGTTTTGAAAGACTATGCAAAGTTTGAGTTTTATCATTAAAATTGTTTTATTTTGATTATTTAAATTCGAAATTTCTTTAATTTGGAAGATTTAGAATTGAAGACATTATTTTGAAATCCAAAATTATCAGTATTTACGAATTTTTATTTTTATATATTTAAAATTAAAGAGATTTCAATGAAAAATATTTAAAATTAAACAATTTGAAAAAGAAAATGTAAAAATAAGTAATTTCTAATGATACACGATTAAAATTGAAGCATGTTTAATTGCAAAGCATGACAATTAAAAAAAGCTGTAACTTAGATGATTTGAAATCGAAATTTTTCAATTTGGCAGATTTATGATTGAAACCTAGATTCTTTAAATAAAAAATTATTCATATTCAGGAGTTTTTGTTTATGCATCTTGAAAACTGAGTTTTTTATTTTTAAAATAAGCAATTAACAATTATGCAACGCTTAGGTTGTAAATTTCAAATTTTCGTAATTTTGATGACTTACATTCAAATTTCTTCCATTTGGAAGATTCAGATTGAAAAGCTTTTTTTTTGAAATCCAAAATTATTATTATTTAAAAACTTTTTTTTACACCTTTAAAAGTGCAGATTTTTTTAAGTTTCAAAATAAGCAATTAAAAAGTATGCAAATAGTTTAAGTTTTGACATTAAAATTTGTGTAATTTTGATTGTTTAAATCCAAAATCTCTTTATTTTGGCAGATTTATCGTTGAAAAATATATTTTTAAAATACCAAATTATTGATCTTTAGGAATTTTTATTTATACATCTTTGAAATTAAAGATTTTTTAATTTTGAATACTAGCAATTGTAAATTGAGCAAAGTTTCAAAATAAGCAATTACAAACTACATGCAAAGTTAAAGTATTATCATTAAAATTTTTGTAATTTTGAATGTTTAAATTCAAAATTTCTTTAATATTTTGGCAGATTTAGAATTGAAAAATATATTTTTGAAATCCCAAATTATTCAAATTCCAGAATTTTTATTTATACATCTATAATGTTCAAGATTTTTTTTTTATTTTGAAAATTAGGAATTAAAAATTATGCAATGTTTAAGTTTACCATTCAAATTTTTGTAATTTTGCTGATTTAAATTTTAAATTTATTTAATTTTAAAGATTTAGGATAGAAAACTTGATTTTGAAATCCGAAATTATCAATATTTCAGAATTTTTATTTCTAAATCTGTTAAATTAAAGATTTTTTAATTTTTAATATTAGCAATTGTAAATTATGCAAAGCTTCAAAATAAGCAATTAAAAACTATGCAAAGTTTATGTTTTATCATTACAATTTTTGTAATTTTGATTGTTTAAATTCGAAATTTCTCTATTATTTTGGTAGATTTAGAATTTAAAAATATATTTTTGAAATCCCAAATTATTCATTATCAAGAATTTTTATTTATAAAACTATGATATTCAAGATTTTTTTATTTTGAAAATAAGCAATTAAAAACTATGCAAAGTTTAATTTTAATATTCAAATTTTTGTAACTTTGATGATTTAAATTCAAAATTTCTTTATTATTTTGGCAGATTAAGAATTTAAAAATATATTTTTGTAATCCTAAATTATTCATATTAAAGAATTTTTATTTTTAATATTATTTACAATCTATAATATTCAAGATTTTTTTTATTTTGAAAATTAGGAATTGGAAATTATGCAAAACTTAAGTTCCACCATTAAAATTTTAGTAATTTTTATTATTTCCATTCGAACTTGCTGCAGTTTGGAAGATTTAGAATTGAAAACTTAACTTTTGATATATATGAAATTATCCAAATTAAAGAATTTTTAATTACACATTCTTATATTGAAGAAATTTGAATGGAAAATTCTTAAAATTGAACTTTTTAAAAAATAAAACGCAAAGATACATTATTTTTATTCATACACATAAAAAATTAAAGTATCTTCAATTGCAAATCATCACTATTAAAAAAAGCTGTAACTTAGATTATTTAAAATCAAAATTTCTTGAATTTGGCAGATTTATGATTGAAAACTAGATTTTCGAAATCCCAAATTATTAATATTTAACAATTTTTATTTATACATCTTGAAATTGAGTTTTTTTATTTTATTATTTTGATGATTTAATTTTGAAATTTCTTTAATTTGGCAGATTTAGAATTGAAAACTAGAATTTTGAAAACTAAAATTATTAATATTTAAGAATTTTTACCTATGCATCTTTGAAATTCAAGATTTTTTTATTTTCAATACTAGCAATTAAAAATTATTCAAAGTTTAAGTTTTACCATGAATATTTTTGTCATTTTTATTATATACAAACAAATTTTCTGAAATTTTGAAGATTTAGAATTAAAAACTTGACTTTTATTCTTAGAAATTATCCCAATTTAAGAATTTTTAAACACACATTTATAAAAATGAAAACTACAGTAATAACCGTTTTAACATTCCTAAGTTCTAAAGTTTTATCATAAGGCCATGTGACGAGTGAGTCACCTGACCAGATTCCTATCTTACCGACACTTTTGTTATTTCCTAAATTATTTTCACAAGAAGCGTCACATCGAATTGAAAATTTTGAATACTAAATAAGAAGCTTTGAGAAAGGTTGGTCTGGTCCACAATTTTTATAATTATGAAAAAAGTTTTTTTTGTAATTATTTTTTTTGCATTTTTCATCATTATTAAAATTTAGGACCAGACTAGACCCACCTTTTTTAATGCTTCTTATTTATGAAAATAAATTATCAACTCTATGTGGTTCTTCGTGTGAAAATAATTTAGGAAATAAAAAAATTGTTAGGAATCTACTATCTAGTCAGATGTAAAACACAAGCTACAATGGAAAATTTCCTAAGGTTCTAAATTTCCTAAATATTGAATTAAAGTTTTCGCAAGATTATTCTTCATACATAAAAAATTTATATTCCAAAGCAAGAAACTACGCATTTCAACAAAATACACTATTTTCTCACTTAGTGTAATTTAAATTCTAGAAACCCTACTTTAGCAACCGACTCGACTCGAGAGTTTTCAAACCTGACCGCCAACGCCGCCAGTTTGCAAATCTCCACCTAGATGTCGCGCCGGTCTCGCGAATAATAATGGCGTGTGACGTTTCGCGAAAAAGGGAAACAATACGGGTTTCCTCGGTTCGTGCGTGAAAGACCGCGAGTGTCAATTCGTGTTTTCGCATTTTGAGATTAATTATGACGTCCTCAACGTCCGGTATTTTGCCTTCTTATCAACGAATCGTGAATGGTGTGCCGTCACAGCTGTTCTCGCGACGGTCCTTTCGTCCTCGCGAAAAGTACCTGATCCTTCTCGTGTTTTTGACGTTCGGTGTCGTTTGTTTCGGCGCGTTTTTCTTCTTACCCGATTTTCGAAATGGTACCGGTGGGGCGGCTGTGAATAGTGTTTATCGTGTCTATCAACACATGCAAAAAGCGGGTCCGGAACTCCTGATACCGGCACCTCCACACAAGGATCCTCGTGCTCCTGGTTATGGTGCTCATCCTAACGACCTGGGGGGACACCATGACTTTAATGGTCAGGATATTCACCTCATCGAGGACAAACAAAAGCTTCAGGTTTGTAAGAAGGGTTTTATTGATCGCGCATTCACGGCCCCAAGTGTCACTCCTTTCGCTCGACACAACATTTGTTATTTCTGAATATATCTACTTTCTCCAGGGAAAGTTGATTTAGCCGAAATAATAATAATAATAATAATATAAGTTTGGGATTTCATTGTTGTAAATCATTCTGGTTTCTATTTCATTGTTTTGTTTTGTTTTCGCGACTGACAGTAACTTGGGTTGGTTTGTTTACATGGCGCGTTGACGTTTCGTCTGTGTGATTCTCACATGCTGACGTTCTTGCTCACATGGCAGGCTCTCGTGCTCATGACACTTGGATCGAAATGTGGAAAAGGACTTTATAGATGTCCTGTTTTTAAAAATCTTGTTTATTTTTGAATTCTAAAAATATTTATATCTAAACAAGTTATCGGTTTAAAGTCGAGTTTAAAGTTTTTTTTTCTTTTTTGGTTTACTTACGAATGTAATTTCAAGGTTTTCTGGCGAATGAAGGTCGTAATAAAATGCTTATTTGTTATATATTAAGGGATTATAGTAGAACGTGTAATTACGCGTCATTTTCAATTATACACAATAAAAATTGAAGCAGCTATAATTGCAAATCATGACAATTAAAAAAAGCTGTAACTTCCATGATTTAAAATCGAAATTTCTTCAATTTGGCAGTTTAAGGTTTGAAAACCAAATTTTTGTAATCCCAAATTATTAATATTTCATGAATTTTTATTTATGAATCTTGAAAATTGACTTTTTTTATTTTGACAATAAACAATTAACAATTATGCAACGTTTAAGTTTTACATTTCAAATTTTCGTTATTTTGATGACTTAAATTATCAAAATAAGCAATTAAAAATTATGCAAAGTTTATTTGTTTAATAAAATTAAATATTCAAATATGTGTATATTTGATTGTTTAAATTCGAAATTTCTTTATTTTGGCAGATTTATCATTGAAAAATATTTTTTTAATCCCAAATTATTGATATTCAAGAATTTTTATTTATACATCTTGAAATTGAGTTTTTTTATTTCGAAAATAAGCAATTAAAAATGATGCAAAGTTTAAGATTACCATTCAAATTTTTGTAATTTTGATGATTTAAATTTGAAATTTGATTAATTTTAAAGCTTTAGAATAGAAAACTTGATTTTGAAATCCGAAATTATGAATGTTTAAGAATTTTTATTTATACATCTCTGAAATTCAAGATTTTTTTATTTTCAATACTGGCAATTGAAACTCATGCAAAGTTTGAAAATAAGAAATTAAGATCTATGCAAAGTTTAAGTTTTACCATTAAAATTTTTGTAATTTTGATTGTTTAAATTCGAAATTTCTTTATTATTTCGGGAGATTGAGAATTGAAAAATATATTTTTGAAATCTCAAATTATTCATATTCAAGAATTTTCATTCATACATCTTTAATATTTAGAATTTTTTTATTTTAAAAATTAGCAATTGCAAATTATGCAAAATTAAGGTTTTAGCATTAAAATTGTTGTAATTTTTACTATTTTCATTCAAAATTTGTGCTATTTGGCAGATTTATAATAGAAAACTTAACTTTTGATATACGAAATTATCCAAATAATGAATTTTTAATTAAACATTTTTATATTGAAGAGATTTCAATGGAAAATTCTCAAATTTGAACTATTTAACAAATAAAATGTAAAGGTACATTATTTTCAATTATAAACATTAAAAATTGCAACATCTTCAATTAAAAATCATCACTATTAAAAAAAAGCTGTAACTTCGATTATTTAAAATCGAAATTTCTTGAATTTGGCGGATTTAGGATTGAACACTAGATTTTCGAAATCCCAAATTATGAATATTTAAGAATTTTCATTTATACATCTTAAAATTCAGTTTTTTTTATTTTATTATTTATATTATATTTATAACTTGATTATATTATTTTTAATTTATATATAATTTTGGGATTTCATTGTTGAAAAAAATTCTGTTTTCTATTGCATTGTTTTGTTTTGTTTTGTTTTGTTTTGTTTTCGCGACTGACAGTATCTTGGGTTGGTTTGTGCTGTGTGATTCTCACATGTCTTGCACACTTGGATTGAAATATGGAAAGTGACTTTATAGATGTCCTGTTTTTCAAAATCTTGTTTACTTATGAATTCTGACAATATTTATGTATAAACAAATTATAGGTGAAAGTCGAGTTTAAAGTTCTTGCATTTTTTTTCTGTTTTGGTTTACTTACGAATGTAATTTCAAGGTTTTGTGATGAATGAAGGTCGTAATAAAATGCTGATTTGATATATATTAAAGGATTATAGTAGAACGTTTATTGATTAAAAATATTTCATATTTAAAATTCAATTCTCGTTAAAATAAATATTTTCAAGGATATTGATTTTAAAAAATAATTTTAAAATCATATATTTTATTTGAATTGTTTAAAAATAATCCATATTTAGAATTCATTTTTTGTTCGAAGCAATTTTTTCAAGGATACTTATTAAAAAAATATATAATAACAAAACCAAATATTTAATTTGAATAATAATTTTTAAAAAAATTTGAGGTTCATATCTCTGGACCAGGGAAGCGCCAACTTTAAGTGTTACTTTATATTGCATGAAATTATGTAATTTGAATATTTTTCAATTTTTAACACATTAAATTTAAATTTGTGTTTTCATGTTTTTAAAAGTCATTAAATTGTTAACTAGTTATTGACCTTTTGTACGTTAAAGTTTAGTCCGAAGAATTTTCAAGGCAAAATTTAAATTGTAAATCTATAAAATTGAAGAGTTTCTGATTTTGACAATTGACAATTAAACATTTTTCAAGTTCAAAGTGATGCGATTCAACGTTCTCTAATTTGAATGTATTACATTCGAAATTTCTTGAATTTAGAATATTTAGAATTGAAAACTTGACTTTTGATTTACAAAAAAATTCCAAATTTAAGTTTTTTTATTTGTAAATTTTTAAAATTTAATAATTTTAAATTAAAAATCATGAAAATTCAAGAATTTTCCATTATAAATCTTAAAAATTGAATTACTTAAAAAAATGTTGAATCTTTAAAGTTGAAATGTTTTTAATCTTGACAGTTTACAATGAAAAAAGTCTTAAGTTTTACAATTAAAAAAGTTGTAATTCCGATTATTTAAATTCAAACTTTCTGCAACTTGGAAGATATAGAATTAAAAACTTTAATTTTGATTTTAAAAATCAACAATATTAAAGCATTTTTACTTATTTATCTTTGAAATGAAAGAGTTTATAATTTTGACAATTAACAATTAAACATTTTTCAAATTCAAAGTGGTGCGATTCAACGTTTTCTAATTTTAATGTATTATATTCGAAATTTCTTGAATTGAGAATATTTAGAATTGAAAATTTGACTTTTGATTTCCAAAAAAATTCCAAATATAAGTTTTTCTATTTATAAATTTTTAAAATTGAATAATTTTAAATTACAAATCATGAAAATTTAAGAATTTTCCATTATAAATCTTAAAAAGGGAAGTACTTAAAAAAAAGTTAAATCTTTAAAATTGAAATGTTTTTAATCATGAGAATTTACAATGAAAAAGTGTTAAGTTTTACAATTAAAAAAGTTGTAATTCCGATTATTTAAATTCGAAATGTCAGCAATTTGGAAGATATAGCATTAAAAACTTTAATTTTGATTTTTAAAATGAACAATATTAAAGCATTTTTACTGCTACATCTTCGAAATAAAAGAGTTTTTAATTTTGACAATCTATAATTCAATATTGTTTCCACGTGCATTGTGCCTGGAAAATGGGTCCCAAAATTGCAAAATAGTTTAATGAAAAATTCATGCTGAAGAAGGCATTTTTTTTAGGAGAGTTATTATTATTATTAGAAAAGTAAGTTGTTTCTGAGTATTAATAAACACAATTTTAATTCTTTAACCAATTATTATTTGTTTAAACTATTTTTTTCCTCTTGTAAATCGTTAAAAGATATTATTTTTCAGAATAAATAATGCAGATAGTGAATATTAAGAATAGTATTTCTTTTTAACATATATAGTAACTATTTAAACTAGTTTTATTTGTTTAAACTTTTTTCCCCCGTAAATCGTGAAAAGTTATCCTATGAAATCTTTTGAAATCTTTAGAATTACTTTAAAGGTTTTGAAAGCTCTTTAAAATTTCGTCAAATTTTTAAAATTACTGTAAAAATCTTAAAAATTCTTTGCCGCGTGTTCTAATGATTTAAATATATTAAAAATATCTAGGAATCTTTAAAAATATCATAAAATTACGCTAAAATCTTTAAAATACTTTGATATCCCTTCGAATGACTGAAATTTATTCAAAAGTTCCGGGAATTTTTTAAAGTTTCCTAGAATGTTTTAAATCCTATAATTTTTTAAATACTTTCAATCACAGAAATAACAAATATTGAAATTAATACATTTTTTCAACTATATTAATTAATTAAGTAATTTTCTTTTGTTCAAACAATTTCCTAATGCTGTACATCGTGGGAAGTTATTATTTTCTGGAATAATGATCCTAATGAATTTCTTATAGACAGTTTTCAATTATTTAAACACTTAATAATTAATTATTCACTTGCGCCTTTTAACAGTAAAACTGGAGAAAATTCTGATTTAGAACTATGCCACTTATCATTCGGTATTTTATTTTCTCAGAACGCATATTCTAATTTTTGTAACAATAATAATTTTTTTAACCAAACAATTTTTTTATAGTCACATTGTGAATAGTTATTTTTTTAGTTCGATTTCATTGAGATTAAAAACTACTTATTTTAAATGTTTAAATAATTAAAAACTGTCTTTTATCAAAAATGTAACTATTTATATTAATTAACTACCTCTTAATTCAAAATTTTTTTTTAGCAAATGCAATTATTTAAATAATTTGCAAATTATCCTAAAAAATATTACTATTAACTTTCCTTAATTGTGTTATTAATTTCAGAAAATACTAATTTTTCATGATTTGTTGGAAAACAGTCGTAAAAATAAAAATTCTTTAAAAAATTACAAAAAATATTAAACAAAATATATTGTTTATCACGCTCATTTGTTCAAACAATTTTAAATTAGTTCAAAATAATTGTAAACTTGTCACACATTTAATAAAAATAATTAATGGTATTGAGTGAAAATTATTTTTTACGCAACGTTGTTCCAATCAAATTTGTAGATATAATGAGGCGATAAACTTTTGTCTTTTAATTGGTTCCGAACCTTATGTCGTTTTTCCACAAATGTATTTTATTTTTAATGGAATTTTTTCGATTAACTACGCATCCTATCAAAAATGATCAATAAACAATTTGTAACTCGTGTTGTTTTTCCAAGAATTGTAATTTTTGTAGTTTTAATTTTATTATTTACGATTAAAACAAAAACTACACGCCCTATCAAAATATGTTTAAAAACAAAGGAGACCTTTTTTGGGTGCACAATTTTTGCCTCTTCATCTTTTTCGTGTTTTTCATACTTGGATTGCAAAATGGAAATTTTGATTTTTCATCAGTTTTTTTTCTTGGGTAAAATCAGAACCCTTTTTTTCAAAAATGCTGGTTAACGAACTAGATTTCTTTCTTGGTCCCTGAAAACGTGTGTTACATTTCAAACTATTCCGATTAATCTTTCAAAAGTTTTCGGTATACAACGGTACCAACTGCAATTTCAAACATGCATTATAATTTGGTCGCAAAAAATTTCATTTATTTGAACGTTTAGAACTTCAAGGTGCTTTATAAATTGATTAATTGAGGCGCCGGATGCAAAAAGGAGATATAGAAATATTTTTCTGGAGTGGGGAGGCGCCTAAGCTCCTGAAAATGAAGTCTTGAATTTGAATTTTTAAAATATATATTCTGAATGAAAATTTAATTTCGCATCTTTTTCTTTTTATAAAAAAGGTTGTAGCTTTTTTTCTTTTTCGAATTATTTACGAAAAACTGTTTGTTTCTTTGATCAAAATATGTCAATTTTTTTCACTTCAACTCGCAGCGAAATGGAAAGTTTGTGATATTTTGCAATAAAACTTATCAGCAATATGTATCATCATATTCTGCGACCGATGGCGCCAGCAGAACATCAATATGTTTATTTAAAAAATTGTTAATAATTTTTTCCAAGACGGTGCATAATTCGTGCACAAACAACTTCTATCGTTTCG
>JAAAKG020146602.1:0-10636 GCA_010014905.2 Druon quercuslanigerum
CGAGTTTAGTAAAACGAAATGATGCGCACTGAGGAAACAGTCGCCGTGCGACTGTTCTCAGTCAAATACCCTTGAATAATAAGCGAGGGTTGTCGGGAGATTGCATATCGTTCAAGGGCACTTTCAAGCGGCCACGCGCACGTCCCATTCTTCGATCCAGCCCTTCAATTTTCAAACCAAAAGAACAAATTTTTTCTCCAAACAGGCGAATGTTCAACAAAATAATTAAATTATCGACCAATAAAGATGAACCAACAATCGAACTTTTGAGAACGGTAAAACAACCGAACTTTAGAGAACGACACATGGTCTATGACAATTTTGTTGCTCAATTTCACTGTTTAAGTTTAGGTTTGTAACAAAAATTTGCTTTCAAACACTTTATAAGTCGCTGTTAGAAATTTCTATAGCGATTTTACTACAAATGTAATGGAAGCAATATGCATATACGTGTAGTAAATTTAATGTACCATCATCTTGTAAAATTAATATACATCATAGTAAAATAGAGTGCTTTAAAGTTGAAAGTTCTTTGATGTCCCCAAATGTTGTCAAATATTTAAAACTAAAGTAATAACCAACAATTCCTCGACTAAATTCTTATTTACAATCAAGGTGCAACGTACGGGTGGAATTTTCATCAAAATTCACTGTATATATCAGAATTTTTACGTGAGTACAGCTGCTTTTAGGTTAGGTGTCTTAATTATTCGCCTAATGAAACTTTACCACTTAAAACCCAGTATAATTTATGTTCAACTAGTTTTTATACTAATTCGTGTAAAACGAAATTAACCGACTTTTCTAAGAGTTCATCATTATACATGTATATTAAATTTACTACTCAGCCTCTGAAATTTAGCTGTTTGAGCAGCGTATATACGCTGATTTGAATTAGCGGTATGCTCATCGCTGATTCAGATTTAGAGATAGACTTACTATACAAATGTATAGTAAATTTATATTAAAACTGCAAACATTTTTAACAGTTTCTTACTTTATTAACGAAATAATTGAATTTTTACCCAAATTGTTAAGTTTTCAACCTTCAAAGACGAATTTTTAACCAAAAAATATTATTATTTTCTGCGTGTTATCAACTTAAAAAGGTAAATAGGGGAAATATTGTGCGGTCTGTAACTAAAATTAAAAATGTAATATAACGGCTTTTCTTATTCGATCAATATTTGTACTTATATTTTTTACTATAAGTACGTCTTACTATATACTGCTGTTGAAATTAAAACTAAACAATATTTGTTAAACTTTAAGGTTTTTTATTGAAAATTGAATAAAATTCTCCGTCCTTTCTCGATTTTTTTCTGGGCAGTAAAAAATTCCCGCTTTCCATGTCCAGTGGCCACCGTGAACGTATACTTTCTTTAGCTTGCACTCTGAATTTTTGCCGCCTATTAGATCAACCTTTCACGGAATAATTCGACGTACAGATAATAAAATAAATTAATTGGTATGTGATTGTCCTTTTCTCAAGTTATGGATTTCTTATTGGAATATCTGCAGTTTCAACTTCCGGATTGGCAGTGAGCACGCGGAATAATGTAAATGAAGCTAGATACGTTAAACATAACGAACGCGAATCATTTACAATTTTCAAACAGAACACAGTATCATAACTACAAATGACTGATTGGCCCTCGCTTTTTATATCGAGTTTAAAAATAATTACGTATCAGATTCATCACTCAAAAATTCCGAATGTGAAGGACTATACAATTTCAAGTTGCATCTGTTTAACGAAGCATATACATATAAACAAAAACACGTGCTAAACATTTGATGAATAGAAAAATACTTTAGACATTTTCAAATTCTTGGCAAAGTTACAAATTTATAAATAGACAAGGAGTAGCAAAATTTTAACTCGCAAATATAAGGTAGACCGGTGATGGACGGACCGGTTAACCTTCATTGCTATTTTCTTGATTGTTCATGCCCCAATAGTGAAGCTTCAGTTATTTTCTAAATTTAACATATTTTTGACTTGAATTGAGTTTACTTTTTATAGTAATATACTTGACGGAATAATGTTTTATCCACCAGAAGAACAAATTTGCTTACTGTGATTATTTCAATTAATGTTGTAAACGTTATATTCCTGTCAGAAAATCTTTCATTGTTCTTTAGTGGTCAAAAATATTTTCTGTATAATTTTTCTTTTATAATGCAAATTTTTAAGATTTTATTTTATAGCACCATTTGACGAATAAAGTAGAATATTTTATATAAAGTGGGATTAAAGTAATTCAGGAATAGCAATTGCCCCCCTCCACGGTTGGCTCTGCACACTTACCCTACTGTTCTTTAAAAACAAATTAATACCAATCTGGGTATACATTGCAATTGTATAAAACTTCGATTGATAAAGAAATTTAATTCTATACAAGACACTAATTTTTACCCCTGACGATAAACTCAACATGGCCATAATTTTCAAGTTACTCACCCTTGTATTTGGGCTTATAGAAAACATGCATAGTCAACGCAGTCTTATAAATATGCATGGGATTGAGCGATCGAGTACACGACGTATAAAATGCGCTAGCTTATATTCGAGTTAAGTATTGAGCAAAACTTTTTACATGGCACATCATGAAGCGCTATTATTAGTACGGATATATAGTAGGGAGCATCCAACTTTTAAGACGTTACTTTCGTATCGCAAAAATGCCTCGACTCAAGAGGCCAAACAAGGCTCTGAACTTTCAAGAATCGATTCTTTACTCTTCCAGTTTGTACCTCTAACCTTCTCTGATTTTCCTCGCGTAAAAATGTCTCCATCAATTCGTCTACTTGTATTCTATAAATATTATTTCACTTTAATTTAATCTATTTCTTCCTAGTCTCTTTTTTTTTTAAATCCTCACGCTGAGGAGATGTTTTAACAATGAAACTCTGAAAAGCATAGCAATACATAAAAATTCGCTAATAGGGTGTGGATTAACGTCTGAAAAAAGTCACCGAGATAATGTTGAAATCGGCTAACACCTGTTGTTCTCATTTTTTATTTTAAAATTAAAAAAAAAGTTTCGATTATTCCAAATTCATAGCGAACTTTTTAAATCAACAGTTTTGGCTAGTGAAGAATAATATTTTGCCTTGAACGAAAGAAACATGTTATTATTTTGCTTTTATGGAAAAATAATTTTTTTACGCGGTGCTTCAAATGTTTGAAAATTGCAAAAAAATCAATTTTTTCAAAAATGTGTCCACATGAATAAAAAAAAAGATGTTTTTAGTATATTTAAAAAATATATCAATAGAGCAGCATATTTTTGTTATTTTCCCCTCGAGTTACTGGCTATTTTTTATTTGAAGCCTAAAAAAATTGGTTTCTATCAATCAAAATACTTAACAAAAAAATCTTAATTCTGCATCTCAAACTTTATTAAATTTTTTACTACTTTCCATTCGATATTAAAACTTAAAGGTTTTTTTCAATAATTTTTTTTTCTACTGACATATATTTTATTAATTTAAATCTTTTGCACATAAGAACTTGACATTTCAAAGTAAAAGACACAATTTTTTATTATTTGTTTATGGTCAATCTGGTTTATACGACTGCCCAAAGTGAGCCCTTCTTAAAACTGGTCGACATGATTTCTAAAGTTGTAGTCATCCGAAATTTTTTTTTTATTATCAAAGAGTATGCTTGCAGCTATCGGGTAGACCTCAAAAATAAAAATCCGTGAAGAAAAAAAATACAAAATGGCGGATTTGAAAATTTTGCACTTTTTTCATGTTAATTGTTTAAAAATAGGGTTAAATGTTAACCGATGATCACTCGGAAGGTCTACCTGATAAGCATTTGTATGTATTATAAGCTGTTAAAATTTCAGCCTGTTCGGTTGAATAGTTTTTTGAAAATCATGTCGACTAGTTCGAAAAACGGTGTTTCGAGAAAAACGTGTTTAAAGTGTACACCTACTCTCGAACTTTCTGATCAAAAATAAACGTTTTGTATTGATTTATATAGCGTACAAAATAAATTTACCCAAGATATTAGTAGAAATACCGAAAAGGAAGATACACAGCAGCTATACACGTCACGATCCTAATACGCGAAAACGCGTTTTTAGACATGTTCTCAATTTTTCTCACCAAAATAATAGTTTCCACAGCATTTCTACATATAGTTACTAGAAGAATCCATCATTTTTGGAAAAACGATTTTTTGAAAAAAAGTTCTTGTACTTCCCCCTTAAGGCAAAACAAAATTCGAAGCATAGATTTTCCTATCAGAATAATTTTAACGAAACGTGACACGCAGGGGTTTTTGGGGTTGCTGATTTCTAAGCCAAAATCCAAATTTGAAGGTTCAAAATGTCGGATTTAAAATTCCAGAAGGAAAATTCATAAAGTGATTTCATTTGTATAAAACGTGACATGCGAGTGGTTTATAGTCGCTTATTTTGAATCCGAAATCTAGATTTGAAAATTCAAAAAAGTTGACCCAGAATGTTGAATATCTATATTTTGACTTCACATTTATAATCAGCTATCCAAAACCCCTAAATATTGAATTCAGAACCAATGAGTTCATTTCCTTAGTTTCCTTACGCCATATTGGATCCAACGTATTGGATTTTTAAACGTTTCCAATGTTGACCGCAGGTTAATAATCAGTGACCCCCATGAAAACTCCTAGATACCGAGTTTAGAACCAGTCATCTTTTTTTGTCCGCCATATTGGATCTTGGTTTTTAAATCATTGACTCTAGATTTATAATCAGCAGCCCAAAAATTCCTAAATACCAGAATTTATTATATCATGTGAGTGAAAAGTTTTTCCCCGCAGTACATTGTATATAAATTCAAAATTTGTAGTTTTTGGAACAGCCATATTTAGTCAAGTGTTCAATTTTTTTTAAATTTTAACTTCAGATTCAGAATCAGAGCTTTAAAGTGCTATTGAAGTGTTTTTCTTTGGTACAAAATGTGGCACATATGTGTGCTTCAAAGAGTTAAAACTAGCTTTCAGTATAAAAAAGGGCTTAAATTATGGTTTAACAAAAACTATAACAGAAAAAAGTATAGCTTTTCTTACGTCTACTCTTTTTCACATCCTATTCTAACCCCATTTTTAGACTTAAAACTAGATTAAAGCCCATTTATGGACTTAAAAGAAGGCTTTACGGCTATTTTAGGATTTAAAACAAGGCTTCTTTGTCTTAAAGCAAGATCGATTTTCTGAATTCAAAACAGTTCTTTTCTCCGTAGACGCTCTTGCTATGCCAATATAATGTACCATCTCAACAATTAAATTTTCAAAATGTTAGCCATAAAATCTGGTCTCTAATCGTAAATGTAAATCGTAAATCCTTGCATGCCACATATGATGAGCAAAAGATGTTTGCGTCAAACGTAACAAGTTAGAAAAATAATGTTCGCCCTAAAATGTAAAGCCTAATCACCTTTCAAGAGAAGGATTTATGCACTAGCGTGCAATGTTTATTAACAACAAAAAATGGGACTACAAAAGAAAAAGTCGAGCGGATGCACCCAAGTTTTAATGGGAGGGTTCCTCTCTCAACTCTTCCCTCTAAATCAAGTTGGACGAATGTAGTAAAGCTTTGTAAAGCACGAATACGAGAGGAGTTTATCGAACGCTTCGGCAAGTCTTCCGTTATGTTGAAAGCCGCATCGTGCAGAATTAAAGCTAATATATAGGCGGGAATCAACTGCATTTACTCCAAGTAAGAACCATAGTCATAAAATATTTAGCGAGGACTAACACGGAAGCTAAGTTGTACAAAGCTCATCATGAAAAGTTAATGAGAATTTCTCTTGGCCGCGGGAAATGCTTTGTAGAATAAAAATTAAATTATACAAAACGAACGAAAATAGAATAAAAATCATTCATTTCGGCGTAGGCTTATTATGTAAACATTTACTTAAAGTTTAAAAAAACATCACAAATGAATGAAAAATACTCTTCACGAAGAGTTTACTCTGCAAACAACAAAAAAATTTCGGTATGGTGGATGACGTGAGCTGTGATTATTTCTGGCATGAGTTTGCGCTAATTGCAAACAAATTTTGTTTACTTTTTTCGAAGCTTATTAAATCCTTGACTGGGATTTTTGTGTTATTATTATGTTTATTTTTTCCCATTATTATGGTTTCCACAACGAACTCACAGAAAAATTTATCTCACTTTTTTTCAAAACTTCGACAACTTCTTACTCGTAAAAAATAATTTTGCATTACAGTGTTAAAAATTTTCGGAAATTTACGAAACATCTCAGAAGCAAAAGTAAAGGAGTATTCGAAATGTCTGTTACTGAATTCATTCACAAGGACGCCGCCGTTTTCCCGTAAGTCACAGTACAAGCAAAGAATAGGTCACGTACTTTTTAAAAAATTCTTTCTATATATTAACTCCCCTCGCAACTAACTTTTGAGTGCAAAATATCCGGTTTTCTCATCGTTAGTGACTCGCGAGTTAGGAATTCGTGTGCACTTGGCAGCATGAACATTGATGTGAACATTGATCATTTCTGTGACAAAATAAGGAACGAGAAAGTAGGAAATGACATCGTGAAATTCCAAGAGAAATACATTTTTTCGGTTAAATAGAATTTTAATGCATAAAGAATGTATATGTATTAAAATAAAAATTGACCGAAAAATGTATTACTCTTGGAATTTTATGTTACCGTTACTGAAAATTTCGAAAAAAATCGGATGTTTACGAAACATGTAACTGAAAGACGATGCCGTTAGCGCACTGAAAATGACGAACCGTTTCATAATTTTACGAAACATTAACTGCAAAAAACTCCCACTTCAAGTTTCATAAAATTCCGAAAGAAATTTTTAACAGTGTACCACCTATAAAAAATTACTTTTTATAAATTATGTTTTTATCTAATCTGACGTTAAAAAAAGTTTGAACCAACTTCTGGATTTTACAAAAAATATATCAATTCAAACAGGGACAATTATTATACACCACGTGAAAATTTAAAATAAAAATGCAAAATTTCTCGAATTTTATAACTTAATTTCAACAACTTACGCTGTGACTTATTTGAAACTGGTGGAAAACTGAAATTGCCAGGACGTAATCTTTAAAATGTTATCTCTAATTAGGGAAAAAAACTTCAAAAATCTTCACGTGTTCCCCAGATATGATAAAAAAAATTCCAAGCGTGGTTATTTTTAGTCATATCTCGGGAACCCATACAGAGTTTTTTCCCAAGTTTTATTGGGCTTCAATTAAAGATAAATTTTCGAAGACAGTATTGTACAAATTTTAGATTTTTCTACCACTTTTCTGGGTCAGATCACAAATTGAAGTAAAGGTACAAAATTCGAGAAATTCTTGAATTACAAAAAAACCTTCACACGTTGTATACTTTCTTCAGGAGGTCACGGATATCTCTACTACAGAGATCATTCGACGAATAAAAAAAAAAGTTTTTTTTTCTTTTTTCTTCTTTTCGAAGAAGTAACCACGTTTAAAAACAGCAGTGATTTTTAGTTAGTCGTAATGGATAAAAATAGCATTCTCCATTAAAGTTAAAAATGATTCTCTATCGAGACTGTGAAACCCGGAAGTACACATTAGGCTTGCCGTGACTATCCATACTTTCGATCTCGGTCGGGGATATAGGCTCTTTGCTTTTTTTACAATAAAGGTGGAGAAGTTAGGTGATCGTGGGTGAATTTAATGATGAAGGAAAGTCGGGGGTCTAATTATCATACGTCCCTCCATCGCAAAATTATGTAGAAAAGCCCTCTGATAGTTGGTTGGTCAAGTAGGCTTTGCGATTAACAATTTAAATGAAGGATTTCACAGCTCAGCAGGAGCAGTGTAGAGCCTTTAAAGCTGTCAGAAATTTCCTAGGCGTTGCAATAAGTTCATAATTGAAGTAATCATCCAGCAAACAACATAGCAGATTCATCTAACGGTTATAATTTAGTAGAACCAGAAGGCTCTCATGAATTAATTAGATGTCAACTCGAATCACACATCCAGAAAATTATTTAATTACAATAATGAGCATTGTAGTCAGGCTAACATTCTTAATTCATAATTACTATTTTAATGTAGGAAAAAAATGCCCAGTAGGAAAACATTTTTCACTGTCATTGAAATTAAAAACTTTGAACGCTATGAACTAAAATTTTGTTAAGTTGTACCAATCAAAAATTAACTGTAAATTTACGCACTTAACGTAGAAATATTTTGAAGTTTAAACTTTTTAAATGGAATCTTAAAAATTTTCTAATTAGCAAATTTTTAGTTCCAACGCTTAATGAATTTATACGTCTAAAATGAAAGATTGTAATACTTTCCAATCCAACAATTTAAAATTAAATGTCATTAAACTGTAAAACTTTAAATTACAAACTTTTATAAATTGAACAGTTCAAAGCTTTATGGTTAATAAACATAAAACCACACTAGCATTTTCAGTGTTCTAAATTAAAACTAATTCTCCCTTTCAACTTGCAATATTCAAAAAGGTAAAAACAAAACATGTTTCCCTTCTAATTAGGAAAAAAATTTAAACCAAAATTTCCTCTCATACAATTCGGTAAACATTTTTTTAATAAAAAAGGGTCCCTCTTATAATTCAGAAAAAGATAACCAAAATAATTTCGTCCTTCCAACTCTATAATAATCTTAAAAACTAAAATGCCCTCATTTAAAACTCAATAAAAAGTTAAAAGAACCAAATTCTCCAGCCTTCAGTCCGATAAAATTTTTAAAAACAAAACAGATGCTCATTCAATCAAGAGAAATTGTTATATACAAACATTTCTTTACTTTCTTTTAAAATTAGAACTGTGACATTCAAAAATGTTTACATTCTCATCAGAGAAGGTATTCGATTTGTGTAAAATTTGACCCAGTCAATGTCCACGTTTTGGGACCCCTTAAATCCAAAAACCAGGTTTTTACGAATGTGTGTCTCTCTGTATGCCTGTCTGTATATATTTAACTATGCATGTATGTATGCATGTCTGTTTCCACGATAACTTAAAAAAAAAATTAATTTATTAAATTAGCATGTTGTACACTCTGTTAGTGTAATAAATTAAAGGTTAAGTGCGTTAGCCAGGCATTTTGGATACAAATTCAAAAAGTGAGCATATTTTGAATATTTATGAGACCCCTTTTTTAAAAATTCAAACAGTCTCCGTACGGATATTCATTAGTATTAAAAAATTCGAACAATTTATCCTGATTAATTTTTTAGTTAAAAAAATTACCGAAGTTACAGCATTTTCAAAATTCCAAAAAACAAATGAAAATGAACATTTTAGGTCAAAAAATGCACGATATGAAAAATGTCAAGAAAACAAAAATGTGGATTTTTGAATTCCCGACAAGATTATCATCATAATACAATAGGCCACCACAACTGCGATGTGTAACACGATGCGATAGAAAATTTAATTGACAAAATCTGGGTCACTGACGTTAGGGATATAATTTAGAAGTTAAAAAAAGTCAGACTGCTGTGTAGACCGCATGTGTAACTTTTAAATCGTAAAAACAAAATTGAAAATGAGCAAATTCAGTTTTTGAAAAAACAGCTGAAGTTGCAATAAAATGTTAAATAATAAAAATTTTTTTTAGTGGATGTTCATCTTTTTAAACGAGACAATGAAACTACGTGTGTTTTAATGCCAATTCATGTTATGAATTGTGATAATATACATTTATGGAAATTATATACAATTTGAGGGACAAACTCGAGTGCGAAGCACGAGATACATGACGAGAATGTGTTCGTTAAAGCCGAATTTGGTCAATTATTATTACAAATTATTACAAATTCAAAAATTGTGAAATGGAGCAATCCAAATTTTAGCATTTAAAGTTTAAATTTAGCATACTGATATTTTAACGATTCAGAGAATTATGTTTCAAAACAAGCAGTTTAAATTGGTTTAGTTTTGAATATTTAATTTAAATATTTAATTCTAAATATAAAAAAAAAGTTTCGCTCATTAAAAAATTTCAAAATGGCATAGGTTAAAAATTAAATTTTTTATACTGAAACAAAATTCAACTATAGTACATGAAATTGAATAAAAGCGATTAATTATGAATCTATTCATCTGTAATTATTTAAAAATTGAAAGCAGTTTATACATATTATATCGGAATTTTAAATCTGTTTAACTAACATGCATACTGAGAGTTTTGAATTGAAACAGTTCAATTTTCGACGTACGATCTGCCAATTTTTTAATTTTCAACAGATTCAAAATCATCTTTTAAAATATATGATTGCTTAATTTTTAACACGAGAACTACAGTTAAGTTATAAAAACCATTAGTTAATTTATGTTTCAAGCTGATATGAAATTTGTGATATTTTAAGTCTCAAAAATTTATAAATTCAGGGTCAAAAGATAAATTCACTTTCATTTCTCGTTTTTCCGGATCTCAAAAAATTCCTGAATATTTTCCGGTTTACCGGTCATCCTGTAATTTATGAAAAAATAATCTCCTGATTCTTTCTTTAAAATCAGGGATATAAAGTTTTAGGGGTGAACTTCCGTTTAAGGTTTACCTCCAAAATCATTCACACTGCGTATACCTACGTACTTTGACGCGCTGATTACGAAAATGATAGTGAAAATTGGCGAC
>JAAAKG020146603.1:0-10636 GCA_010014905.2 Druon quercuslanigerum
CTGGTTTTGTACTGCAATGTACTGACGTTTGTAAATGTACTAACTCGATTGTACTAAATTTTAAAAGTGGTACTGTTATACAAAAAAACTTGAAATTGTACTGGTTTAGTACAATTGTACTGCAAAATGCATCCCTGTGTATGACTTTACGATAAAATTACTTTGATCTTAGCCATAGGACCAAGAATCGATACTGAATGGCTTTTCTGCCTCGATTATATGCAAACTACGCGAAATTTTGATTGTGAGAGAGATCCCGAGAGACCGCGCTGCGATTCAAGCGGTGCGCGGCCGAAATTTCCGACTCCCACTCTCCGAGTCTCGACGCGCCAGACAGTCGATTTCCGGCATAGAATAAATATCGTTTTCAGTTTGACGAATATACATTTACATTAAAAGAATATATTTTTAATTCAAATAATGTTTGCATTTGTGTTAAGTATTATAATTGTTAGAATGATGTAAATATTTTTTAAATTGAATGTAATATTCCTTCATCTCAAAAGAATATTTCTTCAATTCAAGCACACCAGAAAGTCGTGAGACCGTACATCTCGGGGTTCTGCACGAATTTACAAACAGTCGCTGCAGATATAAAGCAGGTACACGAAGCGGCGCCGTACCTACATATTTTGGACGCCTACGCCGAAGGAAAAGACGATTTGATGCATTACTGACAAGCCGTACGGCGTGGAAAAGGGATCGACCCATGCAGGCGCTAATATCCCAAATGTGAATGTGTACACGCCGAGACCGAAGTAACGACGCCCGGATTTAACAATTTTTCGTGTAATTATTTGTTTTAAGTATTATAATTGTTAGAAGGCAGTAAATATTTGTTAAATTGAATGTAATATTCCTTCATCTCAAAAGAATATTTCTTCAATTCAAGGAATTATTTTATTGCAATGATTATGTCGATTTCTGGCATGGAATAAATACTGTTTTCAGATTAATAAATATGCATTTGAATTTAAATAATATTTTTTTCATTTTGATCATTGTGTTTTATTATTTGATAATTGTTAAGTCTACAGAGACGCCAGGCGCAGAAGGCGCTATACATGGCAATAAATTTAAAATTGTACAGACTAACAATTGTCTGAAAATAGAGAAAATTACAGTGCCTTCCCATTTGATATACAGTCTAAGCTATCAATAAGGCCGCTACAAATAAGTCCGCTTCCCCTCGACCTTGCTGGATCTCGACAAGACGCTTCCCCCACTCTCACGCTGTTTTCGAAATTCCAGTCAGCCGCTACCAATAATGCCGCCGTAGAAATCGCAATTTTTGTATTTTTTAAAAGTTTTTTTTTATATTATCCAAATGTAGAAATATGTATTCATAAAAATGCCAATAAACATTAGATATGCTTTAACGTAAATATAAATTTTTTTGGATATATTTGAAAAATAGAATGAAATTCTCCTAAAAACCATAAAAATTGTGATTTCTACGGCGGCACTATTCGTAGCGGCTGACTAGAATTTCGAAGTCAGGGTGAGAGTGGGGGAAGCGTCTTGATGAACTAGAGGAAGGATCACGGGAAGCGGTCTTATTTGTAGCGGTCTTATTGATAGCTTCGACTGTAAATGGTTCGTTGTTAAAATTGTCTGATTTCTGTGGAATTAAACTGATTTACAGATTCGAATATAGAATCTCTTTTTGATAACAATTACATTAAAATCTGTAAATTCAAGCTGAAAATAATGTATATTATTATATGCATAGTCAGCGAGCTACCGTTTAAAAAAAAAAGTTTAGACGTGAGTTTGTCTACCAATGGCTGCCGAGTTGTTTTTCTTTGATTAGTGGCACACACTGCCAGTGGCACAAAATTAGGAACAGCTGGTCAAAAGTATAAAATGCTCTTAAAATGGGACAAATCCTGTTACTCGTGGGTTTTTGGGGTCGCAAACTGCGAATCCGATATCAAAAATTCCGAAAAAAATGGCGGATCCAATATAGCGGACGAGTATGCTAAATAAGTTTTTTATTTTTATTAAAATTTGTATAAGCGAGACTAAAGTTTCGGATTAAAAATTCGTTCTCAAAAACTTAAGAACAAAATGGCGGATCCAATATGGTGGGTTAGAAGAATAAATAAACTTTTGATTTTTTTCAAAATTGGTATGAGGGAGTTTTTGATCATTTTTTATTTTTTCATTTAAAAAAATCGGATTCCAACCCTTCAACAATAATACCTTAAACCATTTTTTTGCAAATTGCTTTTGGTGGACTCTAAAGGTATCTATTCAGGTTATTACATTTTCCAAAGAGGGAAACAAATAATCTCGTATATTTCAATAGTAGGATTATTGTTTCTGTTTTACAAAATTTTCTCCCCCTTTGAAGGGCCCGCGGTGTATATGACCATCAAAGAGTATTTTATAAAAGGCGATCTATTTATATAAATAAACAATAACAATTAAAAATTGTAAATTATTAATTCCCTGCTTGTAACTTTAAAAAACAGATTTATTTAGAAATATTTTATTTTAAAAACGTGTAAATTATTGTAAAAAATGATAATCACAGTTCCAAAGTAAGAAAGTTTTATTTTAGTGCGTTTAGTACATTATGTACAATTAGTACATTAAGAATTGAGAGATAAAATATTAGAAAAATGGTCCACTTTCGTCATTCTTAAAATTTTCAAGAGAGACAAGAAAAATTAACCTCGCAGTGAATACATATTTTCAAACTTTTTTGTATAGAAAACAGAAACAATAATACTACTATCGAAATGTACGAGATTATTTGTTTCCCTATTTGAAAAATGTAATAATCTGAATAGATTGGTTTAGAGTCCACCACAAGTAAATTTCAAAAAAATTGTTTAAGGTATTATTGTTGGAGGGTTAATTAACAGGAAGTCGAATTTTTCCAAAATAAATGTTAATTTATATTCATTAGATCCAATTTACAGATCTTGGAATTAAATGCATAATTCACTATTAAATAGATATGTGCAAAAAGGCTCTTTTTTCCTGAAATGGTTTCCCTACAAATTGCTTCTTTAAGTGTGATAATGAAACCTGATTTTTATAAGAATTAATGATAAATATTAGTCGTCACGCATGACAACCGGTGCAGAAATCGCCAAATACTTGCCTTATTTCCGACTTAGGCCAGATCGGGCACACGATTTTGTGGATTTTAAATTTGGCCCCCTCTACACCTCGACTTGACAGCCACTCTTGACAGTAGATGACACCCCATTAATTTCTGGGCTTAAAATGGGTTAATTCCAAATCACCCAAATTACAATATAAAGTACAAACGTCAAAAATATTTTTATCAATAATTGAAAAAGAGATCAAATAAGTGAAGAAAAATTCCAAATGCGAGCACAAGATGAGTGTGCAGGCTAATTCTGAAACCGATTTTTTTTAAATGAAAAAATAAATAATGATCAAAAACCCCCTTCTACCAATTTTAAAAAGAATCAAAAGTTTATTTAGCATTCTCAACCACCATATTGGATTTGCCATTTTGATTTTTAAGTTTTTGACAACGGATTTTCAATGCGAAACTTTAAAAACCCGCTTATACCAATTTTAACAAAAATAAAAAACTTATTTAGCATACGGGTCCGCTATATTGGATTTGCCATTTTTTTCGGTATTTTTGATATCGGATTCGCAGTTTGCGACCCCAAAAACCCATGAGTAACAGAATTTGTCCTATTTTAAGAACATTTCATACTTTTGACCAGCTGTTCGTAATTTCGTGCCACTGGCAGTGTGTGACACTGACCAAAGAAAAAAAACTCGGCAGCCATTGGTAGCCAAACTCACGTCTGAACTTTTTTTTTAAACGGTGGCTCGCTGACTATGCATATAATAATATACATTATTTTGAGTTTGAATTTACAAATTTAAATGTAATTTTTATCGAAAAGAGATTTTATATTCGAATATGTAAATCAGTTTAATTCTACAGAAATCAGACAATTTTAACAATGAACCATTTACAGTCGAAGCTATCAATAAGACCGCTACAAATAAGACCGCTTCCCCTGATCCATCCTCTAGGCTTTCGAGACGCTTCCCTCACTCTCACCCTGACTTCGAAATTCTAGTCAGCCGCTACGAATAGTACCGCCGTAGAAATCGCAGTTTTCGCATATCTAATGTTTATTGGCATTTTTATGAAGATATATTTCTACATTTGGTTAATATAAAAAAAAGTATTAAAAATTAAAAAAATTGCGATTTCTACGGCGGCATTATTGGTAGCGGCTGACTGGAATTTCGAAGTCAGCGTGAGAGTGGGGGAAGTGTTTTGGTGAGATCGAGCAAGGACGAGGGGAAGTGGACTTATTCGTAGCGGCCTTATTGATAGCTTCGACTGTACTATGTATAATACAATAACGTATGCGGATGTACGAAAACGTCGCTCCGTGTTTTTGGCTATGTGTGGAGTGCTAATTTACGAAATAAATTCAAATAAAGTGCTTGCAGTGTTGATTAAGTGATCTAAAACTTCCCTAGTGAGTGTGAAGGGGTTTGTAAAGCACCCTTTTTAAAGAAAAACTGATTTGGTAAAATAGTGGGGACAGATAGCGTAGAATGTAATAGGTGTGAAGTGTAAGTAGTAAAAAGAGGCGGTAATGGGGTCAAAGAGTTCATAAAAAATACAAGGTGAAGTGTAATGATCTTGGGGTATGCTCTCTCAGTGACTGGATGTCGAGTTCGGTTAATAATGTAGTGAAAAACAGTTAAGGTCTGGGTGTTTCTCAGATACGTACATGTCACGGTTTGTTTTCACTGGATCCGCTTTTCACTATGCTGTCAGCCTGGCGGCAGGATAGCGTATATACATCTACTTTACAGTATTTGGCACGGGAATAGTTTGGGTTGCCTACGGGAAAAGAATATTATCCCAGTTGCTTATTCAGGAACGCTAACGTGATTCTTAGTTAAAATGCCGAGTACTAACCTAAAGAATATAAGCTTAAAGCAGTGGTCGGCAAACTTTTTGCTAAGTTTTCGGGTATGGTCAGGCCCGTCCCGACTTAATTCTTTCTACAACTTTTCGGTCTTTTCATGGAACTCAGTATGAGTGAGCTTAATCCAGAAAGGGTCTTGTGACCACAGGCATGTCAAAGTAAGAAAGGTTAAAAAATCTTAATTTTTTAACTAGAGATTTGAAAATAGCATAATCATCATCTACGAATTTTTCTGATTCCAATGATATATTACTCGTCTAGAAAACTTGAAAATTTGAAGGAGTTTAATAGCAAGAAACTTGAGCTTAATATTTAATTTAATACTAAATACTTCTCAAACGTTCAACCTTTATAGACAAATTACATGTCTTTGGAATCAGAAAAATACGTAGATTCCAAATAAATTACTTTTGAATCGCTGATTGCAAAATTAACCATTTATAAATTTTATCAATTTGTGCTACTTTCCAACAAAGCACTCTTGAAGGAAGGGTTGGTATGCCCAAGCTCGCAGGTACCTGACCAGAAAGTAGGTTGTTGGTCAGCCCGGTCAGGGTAGCTTGATTATTCAGGAGCATGACCACTGGCCTAAAGCCCAACTACAATACACGTGGTGTCACAAACCAAAGAATTGCCATTTTCTTTGAATCCTGCAACGAAGCTTACCACCCGAAATGCACTGAGCTCTACGAGGTCCCTCAGAAGGAATAAGTTAATACGCTCTGCAGTCATTGCCATTCCAGCTTCAGCTTTGCTGATAAGGCTTCTAAAGTCTCTTCTTTCATGACGGGTGATGTTCTTCTTGGCGCATGGTTCCCAGCCTTTCACTCTCAAGGAACTTCAATCCCTAATGCTGTTTCGGAGGACACACAACTTAGCGGTCACAATTCCCTGATGAGTTTAACGCTGGAGGATACTTTCTCTATACAGCTGGCCCCAAAGAACCCAACAGAACAATTCTTTCATCAGAAACCTGCTCCTAAAAACATCAGTAGCTTTTCCTCTTGTTAACTCTGACCATGTTTCATCGATGATCCTAGCTAAATTAAATCTAATCTGCGAACGCTTCGATAAAATTGAAGCAATTGGGGTGAGCACAAGTGAAGCTTTGAAATTACAAAGTGCGGATTCCGCTTCTGTCTCGGCTCATCTACAATCTATCTTCATTCAAAATGATAACATTCTGAGTAAAATAGAGTCGGTGTGTTCAAGAATCTTCAAAGTTGAATCTTCAAAAAAGCAGCTAGCTAAGATAACTCAGCTCAGAAAGCAGCAATAGAAGGTATCAAAGTCTCACGTGGAGAAAGGATTACGATTCTCCCAATGTCTGCTCAAGAAGATCTCACGAGTATTGTGGGTTCACAGTGGTCCACAAAAACGTCCACAAAATTATTTTAACTTGGAGGATCTCTTTTGCTCTTTTTCCCTGAGACAGATTATAGATGAACCTACGCGTACTACAGATAATTCCTCTTCAACATTTGATTTAATGTTTATGAGTTCAAAATTACAGTTGTCGGATTCCGAAGTAATCAAATTGCCGAAACCGTTTGATAGAGGTATATTCTGCTTTGGGATGGATTTTAAGAGATTTGATATAGGTATGTTCTATGAGGCAGCAAGAGCGGCGAATTGGAACAATGTACTCAAACGGTGGAAGACAAGATGAAATCCCTTTTTCAAATCATCCTATCTCGAATAGACTCTTTTTCTCTACTTCGCAAATTTAGAATTTCCAGATCGACACCTCCGTGGTTCTCAGATACTGTCAAAAAGATATTGCAAGCCACGGATAGAGCACGATCCAAATGGCGAACTGATAGAACAGACCCTAACCACGCTAAATATACTTACCACGGTAACCTCGCAACGGCAGTCATGTGTCGCGAAAAAGTAGGATTTTTGTCTAGCTTCCTGGAAAGGTCCTCATCCAAGAGAATTTGGTAAAGGATTAATTAAGCGGAAGTCTGGCCGGGACAAGGAAGATGATCTTGGTGGGACCTCCCTCTTGATTCCACGGAGAACAACAACTTTCTCCTCGATACCCTTCCTCCAGCAACGGCCTCACTCAAAATAATCCAAGATCTCCTAGAGGCAGCCGAAGTTACCTAGCCAGAGATAACCCGGCCGGGATCCTTGTTGTAGTATGACAAACCGCGGACATTTCTGCAAGGGATTATTGCTTGCTTTCTTTTTAATTTGATCAGGTTTTCTATTTGGCTTTTAGTTTTGAACTCCTGATTTTTAAAGTAAAATTGTTTAAAAGATTAATTAGACAATACATCTCTGGAATTATAGAAATGTCCTAATTATTATTTTACTGCCTTTGAGAGTGTTTTTTTCAAAGCTCAAAATAATTTTCTGATATATTTTTTGAAACAACTTACGTTTACATGAATTTAAATGTCAATGTAAAAATTGAGTAAGAAAATAGAAGGTGCTAATGAGCGGTTGTATAGCCCTTAATTTCTGCAAACCCAAAAAAATTCCAAACTCTTTTGAGAAAAAATTTAGGAGTATACAAACGTTCATTATTACCTTTTTATTTCATCTTGAAAATTTTTAACTCGATATCTCAACTCGTATGGACGTTAGTTGTTGCAAAAAAAAGAAAAATTATTTCGAGGTTAGTATGACTTGGCCTTAAGGTCTTTTTTCTCGTAAGTTTTGAATGCGAATCGGTTGGAAGGAATTGCTGATCCATTTACGAGGGCGATTAAGAAAACCATGAAACCGCGTAAAATCACACGTAAAGTATTGGAACACGTGACAGTGCGCACCCCCTGTAAAAACATAGATCACTCCCGCAGTGGCACATATGTGGCAGTGGAAACGTAAGGAGGGCGATGGTATGTTTTGCAGTAAGTTCCTGTCCGTCCACACCACATGCGGTGGTGTCCACGTGCGTATTTTTATCGTAAAAGACACAGTGCCGTAAAAGATTAAGCATCCACCAAAAAAATGACAGCGAAATGGCTCTCCATCCGACGTTATTGTTCAATATATTACTACATCGTAAAGACATGTTAATTCACATATAAAAAGACCGTAACTTAACATTTCGCTTATTATCATTAGACATATATTTTTTATAATAGCCCTTTTTTTACCCGCGTGGAAAAATTTTGTAGCGCTGTAGTGTTTCTACATTGAGCAAGTTGGTGCTGGAAAAATTACTAAATTAGGTTACAATCGAGGGATCAAGGCGATAATTCGTATATTTTAATACAGTAGATGTACGTTATACTATTTTTATATGAAATTTTCCTATTGATAATAGGTAGTCTAAGTATTTTTTATAATGAAATCCTGGATACAATAAATTAGTAGAGAAATAATTAAATTATATACAAAGAGTAGAAGTAATAAGTACCTAAAATAACATAAAAGACTAAATTTTATGAGAGAAATTGCTATGGTCTGTAGGAATATGAATTGTACTATGGTACTTTCTATTTTTTGTATTATGGAGTAAGACAATTTCAGAAGATCGCTCACGAATATTAGTAAGTGACTTATTAGTAAGCGAGCCTAGCGTTGGACTGAGTGCAGCCGAGCGTAAATTATGTTAGGCGACATAAAATAGCCTTCAGTTATTTGAATTAAATTTTAAATTTTGTTTTATATTTTTAATGGTATCTACTTCGCTTTACGAAAATTGCTCAAATTTACCAATCACTCAATTTTGTTTGATGCAAAAGATCCTTATTACAATAAATTCTGATAATTCAGAAAGATGCAATTGAAAAATAAATTCTCCACAAAGAGCAACAAATTATTTTTAAATCTCGATATTAGGATATTTGATTACGTTAAGATATGGTGCTTAGAATTTGAAAAATGCGACAACTGTGAACAAGTAATGAATAATTTAATAGAAATCAATTTAAGTGCTACATTTACTTCATAAGAGCGATAAATTTCTGTATCTTATTGTGTAGTTTAGCATGATTGAATATCGCCATGCTGCCGCGTCGGAGACCCGTGTTCGATTCTTACCAGCTTTATTTTAATCACATTTTTCCTTTTCAACTTGTAATATAATATTCCTGCATGTATATAAAAATGTATAAACTATATATAATCATAATCATAATCATAATAAGTCTGCATTTACATCGTAGGCTTGTGTAAATGATACGTGTGTTGTAACCTTCAACACGACGCGGCGCATTTTGGGTTTATTTTTTTCGTCTGATAATCTGACTGCACCAGTTTGTACTAAGCCACTTACTAAATCAGTGCGCCCGTCTCTCTCGACTTTACTATAGTTTTTTGCAAATATTGCAATCTTCCACAGATATAAATGCAAGGAATTTTAAATTTTCTTCTACCGAAATTAGTAAGTGGCTTTAATCCATTGCTTTCTGATTTTTTACAGAGCTTTGTAAATACTTCTAAACTTTTTTGAAATAAATGTAAAATTTTCAAATTTTATTTCAATTGAATTTTTTAGTTTGGCATGTAGTTACTAGTTACGCTATGTGCCTCCATTGCAAACTAAAAATAGTTAAATCTAATATAATTTTTAGAAAATAATGCAGCAGAAGGTTTCTCCGTGTATCTAGTCCGCCTTTAGGCGACACTGGCGCGCCACTGGCTGACTGTCCAGTGGCTATACTGGGATGTAACGCTCGGATCGACTATAGTTTCTAGACAGATCGTCTATTTTGATCAAATATAATTTAATAAAATAATAATTTTTATTGCATAAAATTCTAATATATGTATAGGTTGTTCAGTTAAATAAAAATAATTAAAAGAGTTTTTGCATAAAAAAAATGAAAAAATGATTTTCTGCTAATCTTTTGCATACGCTGGATTTCGAACTTTTAATTTGTAACTTCATCTTGTGTTGCTGTAAGTTTGCAAGATTTTGCAAGATTTGCAAGACTTTGTAAGATTAATATGCGATTAATATAGCAAATCATGCTTAACAAATTTCATTCGCAATTTCGAAACGTTAGAAATTTCGCCACCCCTGAAAAGTTTTCGCCTTAGACAGCTGACTACATAACCTTTTCGGTGAATCCACCACTCATCTTGAATGTTCAAATATGGGACAAAAATCTGAAGATAGAATTAATTGTTAAAATCATATCATAAATCCTGGATTATACACCTAAATTCGCGGACTTAATAAGATGTTCACATTGTGTCAGAAGAGGCGTAGACATTTTATTTCTTTTTAATTTGTATAGAATGTACATATTTTTTTATATGGAGTCTACACAAAATGCACCATGTATAAGGGTGATTCTCAACAAGTTGGCCACTTTGGGGAGTGTAACTTCTGAGAAAAAAAGTTGTTCGAAATGAATGAAACTTTTTTTATTTTATTGTATTAACTGTCAGGTGACGTACTAAATCAATAATAATAATAATAATATTGCACATACACATTTACTATTAATAAAGATTTATATGTATAATAATATGAATTCCAGAAAGAAAGTCGCTTGTAATCCTTAATAAATAATAGTTCAATTTCAGATACATCTAGTACCCGTGTAGAAATAATTCATGGCGCTATACTGTTCCAATCTAGATAGCCATGAGACTATACTGGCGCTATCACGCGTATCTGTGCTGGGGCGGTGCGCAAATGTAACGCTCCAATCGACCAGCCGCTATCTACGCCGGCTGTACTGGCACGTTCTCGCGAATCTAGCTAAATCTAG
>JAAAKG020146604.1:0-10636 GCA_010014905.2 Druon quercuslanigerum
TACCTTGATGTAGATGATTGGTAGTATGGGTGTCTTATGCAAGATTTCCCCTTTTATAAAAAGAAAAAAAAAAAAAAAAAAAAAAAAAAAAAAAAAAAAAAAAAAAAAATTTGTATCCCAATGTAATCCCATTGGAATTATCTAGTGAAAGTAAAAAGCACCCCAAATCAAACCCAAATTTAAAAAATTCTAGTAAAAGACACTTTTTTGAAAACTTGATACGTTTTCGTTGTCAATGGCAGCTTCTGAATCCAAAAGATTCAAACATAAGTTCCATCCCTCTAACGCATATAAAACCACCCTAAATCACCCCTTAATCTGGATGACTAAATGTCCGTCCGTCCGTAAACACGATATTAAGAGCATTTTCAAAATTTTTAGGGACATTTTCTTTTATTTTAAAACATTAATTACGGCTATTCAAAGTACTCAGTAAGTCAAACAATTAATCTAATGACACTTTCTGATAAAAGAAATTCTCAGAGTTATAGCATTTTCCAAATTTTAAGAAGCAATCGAAAAAAAAATCTTATCCAAACAACGTACGATATGAATAAAAGTCGAGAGAAGAAAAACATTGTTTTTTGAAACCACTTTTTAATAGCACTTGTAATTTTGTTTTTATTAATCGTAAATATATGCGGAAAATCGAAAATTCAAATATCACGACAAAAGACGCGAGATACGTGAAAAATCTAAAAAATAACTTGAAGGATATTTGTGTTTATCCATAAAAAATAATATGAAAACAAAAACCCGATTATTAGCATTGCAACGCAAGATAGAGAAAAATGTCTGGAAAAAGGATTGTAGTTTTTTATTTATTTTAGGGTAGTTCAGAAAATGTACGTTCAAAAATGTCCTCAAAGCCTACAGAGCTTTGAGAACTTAACCATTAACTATAGTTAATTATGTAGAAAAATCATAATATAAATACGCATATAAATACTATGATCTAAAAGAGGTATATCCGAGTATGATGCGTGAAGTGTAGTTACGTCCGAGCGCGACGCGCAAGGTAACCCATTATCGAGCGCGTAGCGCGAGATTTATCAGACATGCGGCCCTAGGGGCGCCCAAACTTGCGAGCGAAACGAGCCTGGCGCAACGCTCGACGAAAATATGCCTTCGAGGAGGACAGATTTTCTTAGGTGAATTTCACATGGTTCAGAAGTTTTAAACTTATTTAGAGCACTTTTGGCATTACTGTTTGTCATTATAGTTGACAACATTTTGCAATTTTACGATAGGGTGAGTTTCACATGTGCTAGATGGGTTACACTTTTTTGGATACGTTTGACATGAAATTTCGCTTTTAGCGAAAGAATTACGAATTCTCTATATATTTTTTTATTTTATTTTCACAAGTATTCATGGGAATTATGTATGAAAAAAATGCTACTAAAAATGACTTGGAAATGAGTTCTGCTGATGAAGAAATTTCCCTCTTACCCATTTCCATAAAGAGCTCGGAGGATACACAACATCAGTGGAAAATTGGATTTAAAGTTTCTCCTTTGCCTCTGCCTTGCCATTAAAGTTATAAGGCTGCGATTTGACCAACATTACTTTCAGAAGTGTTTGTTTCATTTAAAGGAACCAAACATATACTCCAAATGCATTGTGTGTATATTCTTTGGTATATACTAAATGTTTGAAATATTCAACAGTTTTTGAATATTATATTTTTTATATTTGCAGAGTATCTAAAATCTTCAGAAGTGTAAGAGTATCTTTACAACTTACATTAACATTAATAAACAAATTTTTTAATAAGAATCAATTTGATCCCCTAATGATCATTGCACATGCTTGTTAGTTATCTAACTACAAACGTTCACTGTTGAGAAAAAGAAAGTTATCAAATTTTGCTCCATCTTATTTTCTTACTCTAATGTATTCTAGTCTTGTCCATGGTAGTCTATAGATCTTAATTTTCAGTAAATTTTCTATTTTATACGAGACGCTAACTCGCGCTGATCGACGTTTCAATAATGGGTCGGAAGGAATTAAGTCTTGAGTTGTTTAGCAATGTCCCTGATGATGGGATGAAAGTGTAATAATGCAAGAAGCAGAGACTGCCAGATGGGATTCTAGAACATTGGAGACTTGTCAGAAACAAGCGCAGTACTTAGAAGTTCTACTTTGTCACTTAAAACTGCTTTATTTAATTTAATGTTTGAATTTTCAATTAGGAACAATCTCTTGGAGAAATGTCTTCTTGTATCAAAAGGTAGTCTCTTGAAGAAAATTAAATTTTCTAAACTTGGCTCTACTGGGAATCGAACCACAAAACTTTTTATTGTGGGTTGGTTGCATTTCCAGTTAAGCTATGTATTAAAGAGATCGCAAGAAAAATCCTTTTTCAGAAATAGAGGCTATCTCAAGCCAGGTCTTATATTTATGATACGAGTGATTTTAAATGAATCTGTATTATCATTAGAGGTAATTACTATCGATCAGTATAGATGTCATTCCACAATCTGTAAAAATAGAGATCAAAACTATCGTTCAGGTAAATTCTTCAAATAACAGAAAATACTTAACGTCATTTCTGACTAAGTTGAGTAACCAGTCACTGGTTACCTAACTTCAACACCTTTTTATAGGTATTGAAACAATTAATTTTGGTTACATAAACTAAAATATTATCTGTTACAATCCTTGAATAATACCTACAATTTTTTTTATTTTCTTACTACATTGGTGGGATGAGATTCACCTAAAATGGCTATAAAGCAATTCTACTGAAGTTTGACTAATTACGGCTAAAATTAAATTTTTCTGAAAAAAGATCTTCTCACTTAGCTCCCCTGGGAATCGAACCTCAGAACTTCCAATTTGCTGGTCAGTTGCTTTTCAAATTAAGCTATTAGAGAGATCGAGAGTCATTTCCTCTGACAGTAATACAGATTCTTTTTAAATTGATTTTTCTATTAAATAAAGCGGATTTTTATTTGTCTCAAAAAGAATCTTTTTACAGCAAACATTATTCGTTTGCGAGAAACTGAATTTAACCTAATCTAAATAATTTATGTGCCGAAGTATTACTTAATTTAAAAAAATGCAATTTTAATGTTAAGACATCACTGATCAATCAGCCTTTAACATCAATTAATAATAATATATATAATAATTTTCAAATTCATTAATTAACCTTTTCTATATTCAAGTATCTATTTTTTCGCTCCCTCATCGCGTACTTTTTATCTTGCCTTTTTTACCACACAGTATGACAGTTTATTAACATCAGATTGACATTTCATACAATTCTGTTTCCGCTTCAAGTTGTCCCGATTGAATAGAAATTTTTCGATCATTTTTATCTGACTTTGGGATTACTTGAAATTCGATGCAGTCTTGCAAAGGTACTTTAAAAAATGAACTAATTAGAGATACGGTTAATTCGTTAAAATAGTTAATTTTCTATTTACAGAAACATTCTAGGTAAAAAAGTTATATATATAGTGATCAATTTAATGATATTTTTTATTTTTTAAATGTTGAAAAAAATCTACAAAATTACAAATCTTAATCATATAAATCTTCAAAGTTGAATAATTTTCAATTCTATATTTTTAAAATTCAAGAATTTTTCCCTGTAACTTTTTATTAAATATTAAAATTTAAAATTGAACAGTTTATAATGTTTGCGATTTACAATTAAATATTAAATAAGTTTTCATATTCACAATCAATAATTCTGTAATTTTTATTCTTCTTATTCAAAATTTCATTAATTTAGAAGATTTAGAATTGAAAACTGGACTCTTGGTTTCCAAAATCATAAATATCATCGAAAATAAGGAATTTTTAATTATAAATTTTTTATATTTAAGAGACTCAAATTGTGAATAAATTGTTTTTCATCCTAAATCTTCCAAATTGAAGAATTTTTAAGATTGGAAATCGTGACAATTGAAGAATTTTCATACTTGGAAATCTTTAAAATTGAACTATTCCCCAAAAATATCAAATATTACGTAACATTAAAATATAGATCTTAAAAATCAAATTACACTCTCAAACTAAAGAATTGTTAATAATAGCTCTCCAAAATAACTTAAAATTTTTATTTTATCAATTTCGATGATTTAGAATTGAAAACTCTCGACTTTCCGTTAACAAAATCGTGACAAATGAAGAGTTTTTAATTATAGATCTTTAACCCTGAAGAATTTCAAACTACAAATCGTTAAAATTAAAGAATTTTCCATTGTGCCATCAATTCTAAATTTTCAAAATTGAATAATTTTAAATTGCAATTTGCGAAAATTAAAGAATATTTAATTAAAAACTTTGTATTGTAAATCGTTAAAATTGAATATATTCTAATTTTGAAAATTTGGAATTAAAAATTACGCAAATTTCAAAGTTTGCAATTAAAGATTCTGTTATTTGGATGAACATTTAAAATGTGATCAATTGTAAATTTTAAAAATAAAAAACTCGGCAATTTAATGATTCATAACTCAAAGTTGGCAACTTTGAAAATTTACTATTGAAAATTCATGAATTTGAAAGAGGTATAACTTATAATTCGTCGATTTTGATGATTTTGTAATTCTTGAATTTTGGTGATTTTTAAGATTTTAATAAGAAATGTCAAGAATTTTCAATTTTATATCTTTCAAATTGATAAACTTATAAATGTAAATATCAAAATTACAGAATTTTTAATTTTACACTTAAAAAATTAATAACTCTCCTGTTTTAAAGATTTACAATTTAAATTTCTACAATTCCGAAGAGTTACAATTAAGAACTCTTGAGTTTTGAAGCCGTTTAATTTACAATACTTAAAATTGAATTATTTGAATAATCTTGAAAATCCACTGTTAATTTTTTAATTATATACATCTTTCAAATGTAAATCGTAGAAATTACAGAACCTTAAATTGTATACTTCGAAACTTGCATAAATTTTTATTTCATATTGTATAAATTAAAACCTCTTGAATTTAAACAGTTTAGAATTGAAATTTTTGCAATCTTAAAAAGATAAAATTGATAATTCTTTCGTTTTAAAGATATAAAAATAAATATTCTGAAATTGTGATGATTCTAGAATTTTTAAAATAGAGAATTACAAATTATTCAGTTGTCGTGAATTATATTTTAAAGGTGGGTAATTTGAAACATTTTTTTGGAATAGTGAAATGTTGAAGATTTTTATTTGAGAACTCTTTAATTTTATATATGTGTAGATATAAAATTATGCTTACATAATTTTTCAATGCAAATTTTTTAAAATAAAAATATTTTTAATTCATCCAAAAAAATTTTTAAGCATGTAAAATCCTTGTAATATATTTCAAAGCTAGGTCAAATCTTTGAGAAATATTTGAAAGCTTTGATATCTTTGGGAAATCATTGAAATTTTTCTGAAATCTTTAGAAATTTTTGCGAAGAAATCTTTGAAGTTTTGCAAATATTTGGTAGTATTTGTAAATTTATTAAACTCTTTCGGAAATCATTTACCTCTTTGTACAATTTTCTTAAACTATCAACAATCTTACCGAAGTATTTTCAATTTTTGAAAATATTGGAAATCTTATTGAAATATTTGCTTATATTTGTAAAATTATTGAAATCTTTGCGAACTCATTGAAAGCATTCTTTTTAATCTTTCAAATCAACCCAAAATCTTTGCTAAAATATTTGAAATCTTTTTGAAATCTTTAAAAATCTTTGCGAACTATTTTTTTAAATTTGATAATATTTAAGAAATTATTGAAATCTTTGTTTAAATCTTTGTCTATATGGATTTTAAACCTGTATTTATTATTATTTATTATTTACTATTTATCTTTTATTGTATTTAGTATAATATTATTATATATTCATCTAAGAACTTTAACGATGAATCTGTCTTCAGAATCAATATTCTAATTAAAATTAAAGAAATTTGAAAATGATCAAAATCAAATTTAAAATCTTATTCAATTTCCAATAAACAAATTATTGTACAAAATTTCTAAAAATAAAACCAAGAAATCAACGACCAAATTTGAACAACAACCATAAAATGTTACTATTGTAATTTTTCTTTCCTCTTTTTTATTTTTGTCCAAAAATTTAATTTTTTTATTATTACAATTTTTGTTCAATAATTTCAAAAAAATATTCTAACAGGAATATTTTGCGGTTCTTATCAAAAGTTTTTCGTTGGATTCTTGGTTTTATTTTCTGCACATTAATATTCTAATATTAAAATTAGACCTAATGGAAGCGTCCTAGATTTTCGAATTAGGGAAGAATGCATTATTCGAATCGTCTTGATAGCTTGGCCCGTATTTCGTTTAAGGAAAATATGGATTTCGCATTTCACCCTCGTTATAAACCCCAAATCTACATATAGAATCCCTTTCGCAACCGGGAGCGTCAAACTCAATCCGTTTTACACGAACAATTTAGAAATCCCCCATGGATCCTATTTGTATTCCCCAAGCTCCCAGTTTTCCAGCCTCAATTCCGTGAGGCATTCGACAACCGAAAAGTTTCAGGTGCCAAAGTTCTCAGATTTTAATTGATGCATCAGCATAAAGAATATTGTGTAAGCAGATTTCTTTTTTCAGTCTGTCTAATTTTTCTTGTAATGAAATGGAAATTTCGAATTTGTCCCCTAAGGGTTTAAATTTATAGTTTGAAGTGAGTTCCGAACCACCATAATTAACGGCTCTAAGTACTTAGAGAACTTTTTTCTCTATACTACGAAAAGAACAATAAAATTACAGACTCATTAAAGAAAGTTGCATTTTTAACCAAATAATCTATTTATCAAAAACTAGATAAATTTTTAACCGATTTTTGGAATTTTTAGCCTGTAAAGATGAATTTTAAACGAAACGGATAAGCTGCAGATCAGAAAGAGATGAATTTTTAATAAATTGATTACTTTTTTAACCTAATATTTATATTTTTAACCAAATTATTCAATTAAAAATTAAATTTTAACGAACAAAGGAATTTTCAACAATATAAGAAAATTTTCAAATAGAAAGATAAACTTTGAACAACAATGATAAATTTTTCAGCAAAGCCAGAAATTAATTTCCAGTAAAAAACTTGAATTTTAAACATGAAAATAAGAATTTTCAACAAAATAGGTAATTAAAATAAGTTTTTTCTTTAAACTTGTTAAGCCTTCCATAGATTCGTTTTAAACCAAAAATAATTAATTTTTAACAAAGAATAATAGTAGATATTTTAACTAAAAAAGTCCGTTTTTTAACAAAAAAACTTGTATCCTAAACCAAAGATGATCAATTTGTAACCCAACAGTTACATTTTCTTTCAAAAAAATTTAATTTTTACTAAAAGAGATGAATAGTACATTTTTAAATCAAAATTTAAAAAAATAGATTTCTAAACAAAAGAGAAAAAGAGAAAAAATACTTTTTTCAAAAGAAAAAACTTCTCTTATAAAATAATAAATCCTAACATGAAATAGTTAAATTTTCAGTGAACAAAATAATTTTTCTATCAAAAGCGCGATTATTTAACAAAATAGTTCAATTTTTAAGTAAAAAGTTGAATTTTCGACTAAAATGATGAATTTTTAAGGGGAAAAAAATTTTGACAATGGATTTCAACCACATTATGGAATTTTAAACAAACAAAAAAATAATTTTTAACCAAAAATATAATAGTTCACACTGCACAAAAAATATTTTAATTTAAATCAATAAAAATTTATTTAAACCGTAAATGACGAATTTTTAGACAAGAAGACAAATTTTCAACAAAAGAACGAAATTTTCCACCAGCAATGATTTTTCAGTCAAGACATAAAAAAAATATCAACTAAATTGTTCAATTTTCGAGCTAAAAATGCGTCTATAAAAAAAAGTTGAATTTTCTACGAAAAATTAAACAAAACTTTTGAAGTTTCAACGAATAATTAAGTTTTCTTCTGAGCAATAAAATAGTTAAATAGATATATAAACGTTTATCTTTCAGCCTGCTGGCCTTAAAAAATTTACTTGCTTGCACTTCCATTTTTTACTACAATTTTTAACTAAATAGATGAATTTCCAACCAGAAATAGAATTATGATTTAAAAAATTCCATACAGAAGTCTTAAATTTTTATCCTTTCTTTGAACGTTATATTTATATGAAAATATCTCCTTTGTAGAGATTAAGAAATTATTTTGGTCATACGTTCAATATATGAATATATGTTTATTCAAGTCATTAAATAAATAAATCGACGTTTCGATTCGTGTTTGGATCTTCTTCAAGATAATAATATCATTACAAAAGTGTCTGTAAAAACATACATTTTTGATAAAATTCAATTTTTACTTTTAATAATACAGTTTCACATAAAATAAACTGAGTATATAATTTAAATCGTTACCTGAAACAATTCGTTCGATAACATTTAAAACACAAACAGAACTATTTAAAAATATTTTTTATGTTGTTTATACATTATTAAAAACTTATGTAGTCATCCTCTTTAAACAGGAGACTACTCATCAAAAAAATCTTTAAATCATTATTGTCGGAGAAAAAAAAATTATAACAGTACAATAATGTGAACTGAACCAGGACGACATTTTGAGAAAACATACTTACCACAGAGAAGGTGATATGACGTCACATTTAATCATATGATTAGATATTTAGTAATTGTATTCATTACAACTAAAGTCACAGCACGTGCCATAATCTTTGAATTTTAAAAAACAAATCAATTTAATAAGCACTGATAAAGATAAACATCATTAATGTGCATTCTTTCTTTTAATGAAGATGGATTCTATAATCTTTCTTTTATGTGTGATAATTTCATTTTCTAAAATTCTGATGTTTTTAAAATCAAAACGACAAATTTTCTTTTGACTGTAAATCTTTTTTTTGTTGTTGTACAAATTCTCTAATTTATTATTGTTTTTAAAATATACGTTTATATTAAATTTTTTAAGAGAACTTCTAATTTTTTCTGATAAACCTTGTATGTAAGGAAGCATTAAACTTTTATCGTTTTTTATATTGTTTCTGGCCATTTTGACTTTTTACTTTTACTAGAATTGTTATAAATTTGATGTGTTCTTTCTTTAATTATACTATTTATAAGGGGTTATGGATAATTGTTGATAATTAAAGTTTCTTTCATTTGTTGAGTATTGTCTTTTCTGAATTGAGCATCAATAAGTTTTATTCCTCTGTCAATTAAATTTTTGATTAGTCCTATTTTTTGTTTGAAAGGATGGTGTGAGTTGTAATTTAAATACTGGCCAGAAAAGGTTGGTTCTTTATACCAATTTGTAAGAATTAGTCCATCATCTTTTTTTATTACTGACAAATCAAGGTAGTTTATAGTGTTGTTTTCCTCAATCTCATAAGTAAATTGGACGGATTCATCGATGCTGTTAAACACGTTGACAAATTCTTGAATTTTTTCAGTTGGAATTATAGCAAAAACATCATCTACATAACGTTTAAAAAACAGTAGCTTGAATTATTAAAGTGACAACGCTCTAGATTCTATATCTTCTAATACGATATTCGATATGACTGGAGATAATGGAGACCCCATTGGGCAGCCTGATGTTTGTTTGTAATAGCATTTATTAAAAGAGAAAACTGTGTTGTTGAAAACTGTTCTATCCGCGATAAGTATTTCGTTTTTTGAAATTTTGGTTAAATTTCTATATAGATTTAATTTTTCTTGTACACAATCCATCGCCAAATCTAGAGGTACATTGTCAAACATAGACACCACATCCAGAGACACCATGGAATGGGAAGAAGGAATTTTTACATGTCTTATTTTTTCTCTAAAATTCCAACTATCTTTTAAAAATGAATCTGTAGTACCTTGAACTCGTTTAAGAATTTTGGCTAAATATGACGATAATTTATATGTTGGAGAAACAATCGGTAAAACATTTGATCGTTAATATAAGATTTATTGTGGCACCTAATAACAACCTCATTGCATCTTCCTTCTATTGTAGGAACCAAGCTTGTTTAAACTTTTTTAAATAAAGATCCATTACTCAACATATTTTCAACATCTCTTCTGTAATCTTTTGTATTAGCTGCTACAGTGATATTGCCTTTATCGGCTTTTAGAAAAATGAGGTCTTTATTTTCTTTTTCATAGTCTGCCATTTTTTAACAAAGTTATTACCATTAAATTTATTGTTTTCAGTATAGTTCACAATCAATTTTGTAATGTTTTTTCTAATTTCTTGTTTTTTAGATGTATCCAAAGTTTGTAAGCATTCTTCAACAGAAGCAATGATGTTGTTAGTAGGTAGTTTGTTTGACTAAAATGGAATTCCAAATTTATTGCCTGAAGATAGTTTTTCAGCAATGTCTGCTGGGATATGTTTGTTAGGAAGGTTTTTGAACCATTTTTTTAACCTGATATTTCTGATGACTATGCATTTTTTTAAAATTTTGTTCTTCTGTTTTTTAAACGTTATGTAGATGATGTTTTTGCTGTAATTTCTACTAAAAAAATTCAAGAATTTGTCAACGTGTTTCACAGCATCGATAAATCCGTCCAATTTACTTATGAGATTGAGGAAAACAACACTATAAACTACCTTGATTTGTCAGTGATAAAAAAAGATGATGGACTAATTCTTACAAACTGGTATAAAAAACCAACCTTT
>JAAAKG020146605.1:0-10636 GCA_010014905.2 Druon quercuslanigerum
GCCTCCAAGTGACTATCGCGCGCCTATCCTGTTGCCAGATTTCAACTGCTCAAGTCGTACGAGCGCTTACGCTTAAAACTCTCAATTGATCTCAGCCGTACCGACAGTACCACCTTAACTTAAGTAACTTATTTTCGTTTGAGCCAATTTTTTATTCCGTAATAAAAATACGACATTTCACTGATAAAAAAAGAACAATTCAATTTCACTATGAGAAATAATTTAACCAAGAAAAAAATGAGTCTATGAAGTGAAAAATTGTCGTTTAAAAATATAACTAGAAATAAAATGGAGGACGTCTTCTGTACGAAATGGTTCGGACCTTCTGAACGGTACGCAAAACATTCCTGATTAAATATTCGGTTAAGCACTGAAGTCTTAAGCTTTATCTTTAAGTGACGTTTTTTACTTACGCGAAACTCCGTAATTTACGAAAGAACGATGTAATTTGAGAGACGCAGCATCATCACGTTATAGGCATGGATCGAAGAAATTGTTTGATTGAGATTGGTCCTCAAGATGATCGTTAATATCGCGAAAATCAATCTCTTCCAATCGTGTCTTGCTCTCAAATCGATGAGCTCAGATAATGTGGAAATGTTTTTAAATTAAGACGATATTAACGCGAATTCCCTCCGACGTAGACGATAGAAGAAGAATGATATGTATAGCGATGATACTACGAACGCTGCTGTCAATTTTTTTCTTTTATGATGATCTTAGACTCTTTAACGACAGTACGTGTTCTCTCTGATCCGCGCTAGTAATCGTTTCAGTTTTGAACATTCGAATTTTTCACCCTGCGAACACTCCTGTGGAAAAACAGATTCTAAAATATATAATTACAACTATTTTCAAATGTCAAGAAACGCAAACGCAGTCTTTTTTCATAATCGGAAAGATCGTACTTTATGCCTTTTAATTCTGTCTATCTGACGGATTCAATCCTATCAATAATAAGGACTTTGTAAAGTGATGTTGTGTTAAAGAAAGATCCAAGTTTTTGCGATATAAGACCAGATAAAATATAAGAAAAGTGCGCTTTCTCTGAAGCTTCATCCAAGATCATTTTGCACATCCTATTAGTGAACTTTTTATTATATTCTCAGTCATCGAAACCCTCAGGAACGGAATTTTTACAGCTTTAAAAATTTGGAATTTAATGAATTGTAAAGATAGGCATACGTATTGTTTGTCTGTGACAAGAAATCATCGAAATATATTTTTCAAAAAGAATCTGTCACTTGAAATAAATCCACTGTGCATAAAATTTTCTTTTACACTTTGAATTATTTATTAAGCTTGTTTTAATTTTAAATATATTTTTTTCATCTAATATAATAATGTTATAAATAATTTGTAAATACTTTGATGATTTCTTTGCCACAGAATTTTGTTCGAGCTTTTGTTTAAATCTGCCGAGAAAAAAAGCAAGATGTGCGCCTTCAAATTTTTGACTCAGAAAAATCTCTGCTCTTTCGAATTCGACTGTTATATGAATTTCGAAGACTCTGAGAAAATAAGAAAATTGCTGATTTATACATTGTATGTCGCGTATAAATCACACAAAGAACAAAACGGAAGCCTCTTCAACTTGCAAAGTCATTTAAATCGACTTAGAGCCAAAACAAATTTTATTACTCAAAAGAAGTTAAAATTGTGTAATGCAGACCTGTATTACAATGTTATTTGTGCTTCCCCTAAAGAACAATTTTATACACTTTTTTATGCCACTCGCAGCAGAATATATTCTAAGGTCATATCGCATTTTCCTGACTCTCCTAATCAAAGTGGGTAATTCCAAAAAATTTCTTTCCACCAAAATTCTGCGCAAACATGTAGACGATTCGACTAACGATTATTTTCATTATATCTGTGCCAAAAAATCTAAAAACAGAGTATAAGATTTTTCAAATAAAAACTTTGTGAAATTAAAAAACAAAATGAAATATGATTATGTTATGGAGAGATTAACTATATGAGCATTAGTGCAAATTCAAATGATTTTTTTTGTAAACTTGTTGATGGTAGAAACAATTGTTAAAAACAAAATAGTAATTTCCGAGATCTTCAAAACTATTATAAAAGTGCATTATGAACACTTAACACCTTCCTTAATAAAGCAGACAAACTTCAAAGCTCTTTTTTCTTGAAAAAGCTAATGTAATTCGTAAAATATCGTCTAGATTCACAAATATTTTACAGAAAAATATATGTAGATTTTTTAGATATAACATTTTTTCGCATAGTATTTGTCCCTAACTCACACCTTTCAAGATATAGATTGATTTTTAATTTAAAATAAAAAAAATGAGGGTGATTTTCTGTTAAGAGTTGATTTTAATAAAAAATAATAATCACATGAACAAAATTTTTGCGTAAAAAGATGTCTTTTTATGAAATGTACAATTTCTATGTTGATTAGTTATATAGTTATCTAGTTATCTAGTTTATTAGTTATCTCTTCGTGGGCCGGTTTTTCCGGCGTATGGAATCCCGTAGGAAAATGACAACCCGCCGCCTATGCTTAAATTTCATCAAAATTTAATTGAATTTTTCATTTAATAATCTGATCGCTATAGAAGCGACAAATAATTTGATGGCTTAGAATTTCCGAACCAATCTTTTACATACATATTTATTTTAATAAGTATTTGTATTAAAATTAAAACATAAGGCTTGACTAGATTAAATTCTATGAAACTTTCAGCTAATACAACATACCTTATAATTTTATGCAGAATCTAGATGTATCAATTAAAAAATGAGAAAATTACAGTTCTTTTATTTTTTGAGAAACTGAGTATACTTATAAACTTACGAACTTAGATCTAGCCCAGATCAGGCATTCTATACATACAAATGTCAATATTTTGAGCAGTAAAATTTAAACAAGAATTAATTAATAAAATTAAACAAAAATGGTCACAGAGTTTGATTTAAAAAATCAGTACTTTGTTGATGGGGGGTTTTTCGCACATAATATTAAGACAAAAACATTAACCAAATTTCTGAAATAATCGGGCAAACTATTTTTTTTAACTTTGAAATGAACCAACTTTAATATTAATAATCACAGCGAGATTGTCAGTTTTTACTTTATATCATCCTTAGAGAATCTCGAGAAGATGCTTTCCGACATATTTTTCCTGAAATGACTGGACAGTGGGTTCTTCGGCTTGCAAACATTTCTTGTTGACGACAACCGTGAGAGTTTTGACAACAACTGTACAATTTTTATAATCAAAAGGAAAAAGCAATAACGAAAAATAAAAATCGGTGCAAACGAATTTGGCAACGTTCCCTGGGTGTTTAGGAAATCATGCGCAAATGTCTTGAATATGAGGTAAAGAGCTTAAGTCTAATAAGTAATAATCGATTTTAGGACCGTGACGTTATATCAAAACATCTCTGCTTTTATAATAACGGCAGTATGAGTTAAACTACGCTAAAGTAACGTAGTTTTTAATACAAATTTTAAAATGTAAATGTCACAACTTACAGTATTCTCTAAGTTACTGACGTTCTAGCTCAAAATAATCTATAAAGATTTTATCTCGCCTACAGGAAGAAATATAAATTTTCCGTCTCAGCGGAACGCTAATAGTACTGACTGCTGAAGTTATGCAAAAAAAAGAAAGTAGCTCTTAATGCTATAAGTAAGAAGCCGATCATGTAGGACTTTAGCGATATGTGTAAAATAACAAGTGCTGGCTTTTATAGTAAATTGTAGCGTTCCCCGCGCAAAGAGCACTATTTGATAGAATTTTAGATCTCAGGAATCGATCCTGAAGATTTTTCTCCGTGTAAGGCTGATTTTTATTTCTTCTTAGCTGCCCCTTTATTTCAATATCTTATGCTTGATCTCAAGTGTTATCGATCAACTTCTCCTTTTACTATGTACCGTATAACTATAGGCAGTCCCTGTTACCTAATAGAAGAATTTTTGATGATGCAAATAAGGAGAAAAATGTTAAAGCAAAGATCTATATCATCGTATCGAATATCAACCTCATACCACTTTTCACACATATCTAACGTCATGGCGTTTTACAGAATTTTAAAAATTCTTCATTTCTTAAAAAAAAGTTTATTATTATAGATATAAGGAAATGCTTTGCACCTGTAATAATTTGCTCAGTACACTTAAGCAGCTTAACTCGGCATCTGGAGAAATTGAATTTCCCATTCGTCCTTCGATCAGAGCAATTTTAGTCCATCTATACAGATCTTGAATTAAAATCGAATTCGTATTCTAATTCCGTCCATTATTTTTCGAATTCTGCATAGAGAACAAATCATTGCTGTTTAACACGTACTCATTTGATTCTTGCTGGAATGTTCTTTTGTTTTTGGGAAGAGCTTATTATTTAAAAGTCTGAGAAATGCCAAGGCGCAGTTGAAAAATCAAAGGTTTTTTTTAAAAAATGTACCTAAGACCTATAAGGCTCAACTTACGCGTTCCTCATAAACATTTGTCATCTTTTGTCTACCTACACTCAGCGGTACAAAATTACGGAAAAATATTCAGAATACGATTTAGCGTCCATAACGACACATTAGCCAATTTTTTTTTTTAATTGTTGAAGATGTCAAAAGTGAATATTTTAAATGGTATGTAGTATTAATATTATTATATCAATTTGATCAGATATCAGATATCAGTGAGACGGTAACGTAGTAGCTTATTGTAACATCCTCTCTTCTTCGTAATATAAACTACAGAGTCTCTTTACAATAATTTATTTGTATATAGTCAAAAATCATTAACCTGTAGATAGGAGATTACCATAATCGAAGAAAGGTTTCTTCTCTAACCGAGAATTTAGGATTGAATCGTTACTTGACCATTGCTACCATTCATATTTTTTATTATCAAATTCAATTCGTTAACGCATAGCAGTGGTAATCGACGTTGTATTATACATTACAAGTGTCAGGTGAATGTTAAGTGACGTTGATTTTTACTGTGTAAACGTAAACTTGCAATATTCTTGACCAATAATCAATTGCACGATTAACGCTATCATTGCAAATCACTCGAGATACAATTTAAACTTTAATGTCCTTGGAACCAATCGCTATTGCTGATATATATGGATGTATATGTATATCGGGTTTTGATCTTCAATCGCCAAGCCGGACGTTAAGGCAGGACAAAATCGAAATTAGGTCAGATAATTACTAGTTATTTTTAACTCAAGGGAAGTCTGTGTTCAAAGTCACATAATGTGTGTAAATTTGAGTCGTTACGATAATTAATGTAAGGACTGACGATGACAATTTATTATTGTAAAGTAGATAAGAGTTGTACGTATTTTGTCAACAGTTGTTACATGTATAAATAAGATTTCTGTCGGTACTCATACTGATTTATCAATTCGGTAGGCTTGAGTAGAGAAGTGTACATACATTTTTAGCAGGTACTTATGTAAATAATGTGCAAAGTATAGAATCCCGATTCTATGTAGGATAATCGTTGGTGATGAAAATAGCCGGTGTATCGGAAGTTTTGGAAATGTTGAAAATATTTGAAATATTCATTAATTTATCATTTTATCGGCTGTATTTTATTCAAGATTACTAATAAAGTTTGAAGCAAAAATGTTAGGATTATTATTTTTCTAAAGATTATATTATAAAATGCAATTTTTTTCAAATGTTAATGTTCCGTTTCGGAACATTGCAGTTTGAACGATTTTCCACGTTAGTAGAAAATGTTCTTTTTTAAATATGATTAGGTCTTATTTTATTGTAAGAATGATTAAAAAGTCTAAAATTAGTTAATTAATTCTTAATTGTAAGTTAGTAGAATAAAGAATTATCAATTTTTTTCGAAACGAGATATTTCAAGTTTTTGAAAAATATTTCCATTTACATCACTAGTTCCTGAAATATATAATTTCAGTTTTGTCCGCCTTAATGAATTTCTTGAAACTAAAAGAGCAGTGTTCGGAGTAACGCTTACTTCTATTGATGTTCCCTTTTGAATTTCAATTTTTTGATGATATCTATTGTAGTGAGTTACTTTTATAAGAAAACAATTAATTTCAACGTTAATGAATTATATTTTACTTCTATATTACTTATGAACGAAGGTATTTCAACTGGATTATGAAACTGAACCGTTTCAAAACTAAAAATGTTAACATTTAAAATGTTAAAATTTTAATCATTTAAAAAAGGAAACAATTTTTAATTTAATACACTTCAAATTAATTTTTAAAGGTTTGCACCGGAGTTTCATATCACCAATTACATTTAAGTTTTTAGTTTGTATCAGTAATGCAATTTTGGTAATTATATTGTAGCTAGGGCTATAAATTCCTGTTATCAATTACATTGCAAATTAAAAATTAACCAAATTGCGCAATTTAAACAAAACAAAAACTCAAATGGGCCAGTAGACGTGCTCTTATATACTTGAAAACATTACACAACATTTCAACACAATATTTACATTTTTTAAAATGATATAGCCTACGAATATAAATCAAGTAATTGGTTTCGTGACACTGGTACATTAGAAATTTCGGAATTAAAAAATGAAAACTTATAATTTCCTTATTGTCCAATTTTAAGATAAGATTTTGTAAAATAGAACATTAGAATTTTTAAATTCCTTAATTGAACTTTCTTAATTGAAAAGCTCAATTTTGTTTAAATTAGAATGGTAACACAATGGTCACAATTAAACAATATTTACCATTGGATGTGTTTGGAAGTAAAAAAATTGAAACTTTATATCATTTATAATTTTAAAATTTTAGTCTTTGAAGGCTTGAAATTTTGGAAAATTAATTAAATATTTTGTTAATCGTATTTTGCAAATTCTTATTGATTAGGAATTTATTTAATGAACGGAAAACGTACTAATCAGAATTTTTCATTTTAATATAATCTCAAAGTTTCTTTAATTATTTTCAATTTAATAAATTTAAATATTTAGATAAATTTGAGAATTAATTTGCAAATTTTCAATTCACAAACAATGCTCATTGTACTGACTTTTTACTTGACGGAATGTTTTGAATCATAGATATTTCTTATGAGATCAGAATGTTTGATATATAAACTTTTTGAGTAATAAAGACTTTTAAAATAGTTAAGGGATGAGTAAACACAATATTTAATTACCATAAATGTTAACTTTATTTTTTCAGATTCATATTATTTATATACAAAATCGTGATCCACATTAACTCATTTTTTAACAGTTATTCTTAACCAAACTTTTTTGAAAATACTTGGGAAACATCTTTGACGACGCGGTATTTAAATTACGTAGCCACTCAAGGGTAGTCAGGCACGCCGTGCAAATTCGTTACGGTTTCATTGTTAAAGGGGGATGGGGTCTGTAATGGTCCGATAATCCGTTACGTGATTTAGGTACGGCCCCTTTTTTACTATTAACAGTGTGTATCTGATATCAAAAATATTTCAACATTTAGATTATTTATAAGTCGTTTCAAGTTAATTAGTTAATTTATTTTTCGGGATTCTAATTTAATTCATTTATTAAACAATTCAGTTTTGAAAAAATAATTGCAACTATTCTTAGATCTATCAGGTGACACTGTTATGCACCTATTATGTAACATTTTGCTATACATATCACATAACAGTTACAAAATTATTTGATTCACTAACTTTGGTATAGAACTGTTAGAGAATCGTTACAGTCTTCTATTGCGAATTTTACGTTAATAATAGACAGACGAATAATTATTTTGTTGATTGACACAAAGTTCATTCCGAAGGAATTAGACTTGCTGAATCCAAATCTGTTGCCCCAATTGCTCCATCAGCTCTCATCCTCGTGATATTCCAACCTAAAAGTTAACAAGTATGAAATAGAGTTACAATGTATGATTCGGCACTGAAGAAAATAGTAGAAATTTTCGTGTACCAGCTAAGGCTATGTATGGCACCATATAGGAAATCACAATGTTAACCATTTATTTAAGTAGGGCTTGAAATTTAAATTCGTCGTTCAAATTTATTTATCACTTTTTATTTTAGAATCATTTCATTTGAAAAAAACGAAACATGGAATTGTTGGCACTTTACGGTTGGAATAGCTCGAAAATGAAAGCTGATGGAGGAATTTGTGCGATATATTTGGATTCAGCACGTAAAATTTCTTCACAAAGAGCTTTGTACACAAACTCTCTTGCCCAACTCAAATGTTGAAATTTGTAAGCCTTCGTAATTAATTACTTTTCTTAAAGTGAGAAATTATTTTTGAAAAGTAACACACCGAACACTGCAAAGGAAAATATTTAACTGCATAAAGAGAGTAGTTCTGCTGGCGCTATTCACAGTAGTACAAAGTCTTTCATTAATAATATAACGATAACGCCTGCAGTTGAATAAGGAAAATAAGAAAAAGAAAAAGAATCAAGCGCAATGTGGTGAGCTTGGAAACAATGTAAAATATAAAAATCGACATGCTCGGTTCGGGAACCGAAATTCTCTCATTGCCAGACGAAAGTTCGAAACTGAAACATACTGTCCGCAAACGATCCTTCCAAACCATCACACGGTCCGGAGAAAAACTACTATAGCTATAATTAATCGACTGTACTGTTCTATACTGAATACGCACGTTACTGTTATTTAGATATGGGGTCGTTGCCGAAAACGCCAAAAACATCACATTGGGTTCATTATGTAATATGTATGCTCGTTTGAAACCCCATATGTACACTCGAAACAAATAATCGTAGAGTTTATTTCCTTACTTCCGACACGCTGAAAGACCTTCCTCGATGCTCGCGCTCCCTCGATCCGTTCTTTGCTTATATTAGAAAAAAATCAATCTAAATAATTAATGAAGATTTCGATTCACCTATCACCACCGTCGCTTTTTAAGAGATCTAAAGGCTCGTATCGATTTAGGGTAATTTGATGCCAATTCCAAAAATCAGTGCGGAAACTCGCGCAGGTTTTGAGAAATGTAAATAGTTTAATGTATAGTCTTAGGGCGAGGTGTTATAGCAATAACAGCGGGTAATATGAGATAATAATCGTTAAGGATGCATAGTTTAATTATTATATTATATATTGTCACTCAGCTCCTCATCCTTCTTCAAAGTTCTCCAACTTCATTTGTACAGAAGAAAAAAAATATTTTGAGTTCGCTCAAGGTAATTTGCTATTAAAGAATGTTCTAGATAATAATTGCCATCGGCGATCTCAAGTATCTTTTTGCGCTAAGCTCACTTTCTTGTAAATAAACTCTCAATCTGAGTCTTTGATTATAATTTTTCTGAAATATTTCTATTGTTCTCAATTGATATTGATAATAAAGAATAAAGTTCCTGGAATTTTCGGATTAGAGAAGATTGTTACTCCATTTAATATATTGAATAACAATTTCAAACCTTAAATTATAAATCTGACTAATTCAGGAATTTCCTTCTAAAATTGTATTTCGAAGAAAAATAAAGAAAGGCGATTTGAAAAAGTGTGAAGTGTTGAGAGGCACCCTGTTAGCTATACAGCAATTTTAAGTCGACGCTGACGATGCTGCGTAGGTTTGTTAACATTTTCCCAATTTTTTTAAAGCTGCTAAGTACTCCGAGTTCCAAGAAAAATATTTAATAGAATAAAATCATGCATCACAAATTGTACTGTTTTGCAATCTGTATAAAACTAACAATAATGTAACAATTTTATCAGCGATACTATATTTGTCTATTTGTTACTCCTCGTGCAGAATATAAACTGCAAGGAGATATGCCAAAATTTAATATAAATATCGACATTATCAACGAAGAAGCGTAATAGTGGGGATATGCAATTTTCAGACATAATTAAGTCGAATATATCAAAGACCGAAAACTTTACTATAAGCAACAGCGTGTAAGTTGCGATTAATGGTTATTGAGAACGGAGTGACCAAAAAACAAAAAAATATGTTCTTCTCATATTAGATACGTAATAAATCTGTTATTTTGTCATGTGTCTCATATTACCCGACAATTATTCGAAAATATCATGTTTTGCAGGGTGTTACAGTCTTCTTTTATTTCAAGTCCCAACACCAAATTCATCAAAGAGGATTAAGTTAGCATTTGAAGCCGGAGTGCGAGAAGTAAAAACCTCGTAGTTTTTAAATCATAGAATTGTAATTTTCGTAGAAAATTATGAATTAACTACAGAAGCTCGCCTTATATTGAGAAAATTGTTTGTTTTTAACGTTTAAAGCAGACAAGCATATCTCAGAACGTCCAGTGCATTACCCTGTATGTAGACTGAAATATTTTTGTTATTTGTATAACGTTGCAAATCCGTTGATTGGAACGGAAACCATCCTCGGATTATTTTCATTTCAAATACGAAATATATAATATAGTTGAAAAGAATCATGGTTTATTAACTGCAAACCTCTTAACGGAATGTTACATTACTTCCAATCCGCAATTTTTAAATTAGTGAAAGGTACAGAACGTAGTTATTTTTAGAATTGGATTAGTCTTATGTAGGCGTAGTTTAGTTGTTTTAAATTTTGTAGGTTTTGCTACTGAAAATTATATTATTTTTTTTTAAGTTTTGGATATTGTAGAAACTTGTATAGAAAAATTTCTGGCAGAGAATAAATTCCGGAATTCAAAATTTGATCAAGGTAAGT
>JAAAKG020146606.1:0-10635 GCA_010014905.2 Druon quercuslanigerum
TGGAGTATAGAGCTGACTGTTTTAAACAGGGCGTGAGTGTGACATTTTTATGACCTAAATCTAGGACCTTAGGGGTCTGTCGTTTCGTTTCACTCTTAGGAGTTAGACGTACCTTTCTTCTGCAATTTGAATAAACTGTTTGTTTAAAGAATTAAAACGCAGAATTTTATTTCTTGAAATTAAGCAATTTCCCATAGATACTTTTCAAGCGGCCTCTCAATGCAATACCGGCTTTAAATAATGTGATTTTTTGACACTACTTAAATCAATTTGGTTATGAATCAGTTATGTGGAAGAATCTTAGGCGAGCCACTGTTCGCAGCGCTTTTTGAAAGTCGGAAATGCAGCCCATAGTAAATGAACTCAACGCTTTGTTATATTATTAGTATCGGCTCCGATCGATGCTCTATCATTGTTTTCTATCGTTCAATCTGACCTTTGCGCCGTAATAAGAAGTTCTCCATCACGCCAGAACGTCTAAATATTTATATCTTGAATGTCGTATCGTTCGAGATCGAGATCAATACGCGGAGTATGCCTATATAATAAATCCATTTCTACGTGAACGTTGTTGAAAGAATCATAAACAGACTTTAATATTTTGATCCATAGATCTGATTTTAACGTGCCTGGCTTTCCATCGCGATACTTTTCCAAGAAATTATGTACTTTGGAATTCTGATCTTTTATGATTTGCTTCTTTAACACCAATATTTTAAATTGCTCGCTTACCATGTTAGATTGAAATTATACGGTAATCAGTTTTGAAACGAACTCACCTGGGATACATAAATAAAATACATAAATATGCTTAGTATGAACGAAATCTTCGGTTTACGATATTCGGAACTCCACCCCTCACCTGGCTATGTTAAGTCTAGCAACTGCTTTTTTCGGTCGAGACATCGACTCGTTGATGTATTCTTGGGTCAATGTTTGCTTGGAACTATATCTTGAAGTCTGTCACTCAAAAATCTGGTACAAAATTCAGAAAATCCTGCTAGAAGGACCATGTTTTGTCACCAATATATATATTTTATAATTGGGTGATCTTTCAATACATAAAAGAGTGTTTTCTTTATCACTTTGTTTATTTTAAATTTTGATGAATACTATGTGATCGTCCGAAGACATCTGAGAAAGGCAGCGATGCGGCCTCTCTTGTACCTAATACACTCTTTTTCGTATCCTTGAATGACGAGAGACAGAGAGGTATATTGTTCTAATAACCCATATAATAAATTCGAAGGTCATCGATATAAATTTACGAAATAAACTTGAATATTTTAATTACACGGCATTCCAGCTGCCTAAATTTGAATTTGATTTTACGAAAAATAACTGTGAAAAAATAATCATTGGCATTATTATTGAAGAGATTTTGAAGAATTACCAAGAATATTTTTGCGACTACCGAAGAGATTTCTAATCTATCTAATAATTTATTGTTTTAATTGTAAACTTTTACAGTTTTTGCAATATTTTTTTGTCTTCTTAAATTACCAATTAAAACGAAGATACATATTTTCTCTCTTAAAACTTTGACATGAGCAGATAAAAATTATATGATTACATATTTCCGTATCTATATTACAATTCCTCCCGGTCTCAGGCTATATTACTCCTCTATATCACTATTTTCTTCTGACTCAACCTGAACATCTAGATTCTTGATTACACTCACTCTCGCGAGTCTTTTAAATTCTTTTACATATCTTCAGAGCTTAGAGTTCAGTTTTTTTTTCAGAATATTGATTAGTTTCTGTTTAATTTTTATATGCGTTTTTTTTTTGTAATTCAGAATCAACCTCCTTGACCAGGTCCCTTTTAATTAGTCTGACAATTTGTATTTGGATTTGTATATCCGTCCCCAATCAGATTGAATTTCTTGTTCTGACTTTCTTATAACCTTTCCTTCTAAATTACTTTCTATTTTCTCTTCGTTTTCTTCGCTTCTCATTAAGTGCAATGTTTCTCCATCTCCTACTTCGACCATAGCTTTTTTCAATACTTCTCTCCATTTGAATGCGTTATTATCGTCAATCGCTCTTAATTCCTCCATTCTTCCATTCTCCAAATATAATTTGGCCTGTTTCTATCTAACCCCATTATCATTTTTATATATCTGCCTTCAACTTTGTCCATTACCTCTGACCGTTTTCATCTCCATACTTCAACCTCGTATAGAGCCCCTGACTTTGCCAAGTGTCTAACAAGTAGAGTCTTCTTTCGAAATTATTTATTGTTGCTCATTTTATCACCCCCCATGCTGCATTGATAGCTTTCTGTGCTTCTCCTGATACAGTTTTCAGATGTTTACTAAAAGTCTAGTTCTTCTCTAAATATTTTCGATTTTTCCCCTTACTTTCTCCTCCCACCTTTCCTAAATATCATGATTTTTGTCTTATTTACATTAAATTGGAGTTTATTTTTAATGAGATATTTTTCTGGAGTTCTGAGCATTTCGGTTAAATTGTTAGCAAAATCCACTACCAGACTGAGATCGTCAGCAAATTTCAATGCATAAACCTTAATATTTCCTATTACTGTACTTCCTTCTTTTTTCCTTTTCCACTCTTCATCTAAATCTTCTACAAACACGTTAAAAAGAGTTAGGCTTAGTGGACTCCCTTGTCTGACCCCCCTGTTAGTTGCAAAGATGTTTGTTACACCTTCATCCGTGATTACCTCATTTTTAGTTTCCCTGTATATAGTTTTGACCATTCTCAACATTCAACCTTTATCTCAATCTTTTCCAGGTTAACAAAAAGAGTATCTCTATCCACCAAATCAAAGGCTTTCTTCAAATCTACAAAAGCTACGTACAGTTTACTCCCTTCTTTTTTTAACTTATTGATTACCATCGAGTCCAGCGCAAAAATATGTTCTCTTGTGATCCTACCCTTTCTAAAGCCTGCCTGACTTTCTTTGACTAGACCTTTTTTCCAACCATGCTCTAATTCTTTCATCCATTATTTTAGCCAATACCTTGTATCCCACATCTAAAAGTGTTATTTCCCTATAGTTAACGGTATCATCTTCGTCTTCTCCTTTTCATTAAGGGGAGGATTCTTGCTTTTTCCCAACCTCTTCCTATCCTCCCTTCCTTCCACATACCATTTATGCATATGTGGATTTCTTCAAACCAGCATATAGGTAAACCGTGTAGAAATTCTACCGACAGCCCGTCCTCTCTTGGCGATTTCCCCTTTTTCATCTTTTTTTATGCATTACGCTACTTCCTTATCATCTATTTCTCTATTTAGGTCATCTCCTCCCTCTTCCTCTTCTAAAAAACGCTCACTGTTCCCTGCCTTCATTATTCTGTTAAGGTGTTCAGCTACCTTCCCTTCTCTCACTAAATCAAGAGTTCTTTTCTCTGCTTCACTAACTTTTTGATCTTGTTTCCCCTTTTTCTTTTCCTAGGTCTAAAATTACCTATTGCCCCTCAAAACTCGTTCATTTTTTTACTCTTCGCCATTTTCCCTCAATTTTCTTCCCTTTTCTCTCGTTTCATTCCAGCAAATAATTTTTCAAACTATTCCGCTCCTTTTCGAATTCCTCCCTGTCCCTGTCGCTTTTAGTTTAAGGAACTTCTTTAAAGTTTTCCAGACCTTCTGTTTCAAAGGTTTACTTTCATGTTCCAACCCTTCCTATCTTCTTAACCATTCCTAATTCTGATACAGTTTTTTTAATGCCATGTACAATTGTTTCCCATCTATCCTCCCAGCTAGTGCCTTCCTCAGGCTCCTCCCAATTACGTTTCAAAGCTTTTTCAAATTTCTCTTCCTTATCCTGTTCCTAAATCAATTTTACTTCTGGCTCGATATCTCTATTATTATAAAAAAACAAACCTGTTGTATTTTTCTCTCTGAATTTCAAGCTTAAAGGTTACTGGGTAGGTGGTCTGATTCTATTCTTAATTCTATTTTCAATTCTTTAATCATATTACCTTCTCCGTTGTTTCTTGTAATTACGTAATCCAAAATCGAACGTTAATTTCCCCTCTCTATCTTCTTTCTTCCTTCCATTTAATGTTAGTAATCCGTGGTCCTCACAAAAATTAATCCATTTTTTTCCTCCTGCATTTAAAACCGGATCTTCTGAAAATCTTTTTTCAAAGTAATTTTGATCTAGTTCTCTCTCACTCTCATCCGCATCTACCATTCCTTGCTCCTCACCTATCCTGGCATTCCATTCCCCTACTAATATAATATTTTCTATTTCTCTGATAGATTCTTCTACAATAACATTCAACTTACTTATCATACTTGCAGTTCCACCATTATTATAAACCGTTACAATGTTCAGTAGCTTTTGATTGCATTCAAATTTCTCACCTTTTAAAATTAAACCATATTCCCACTCACATGAACCCCTTCTCCCACACTTTTTCTTATTCCTATCAATTGCCCTCCCTTCGCCCTACCTTTCTTGCTGAGTCTCGGAGACGGCTTCATTGACCATACAAAATTTTTATCTAATTTTGATGATAAGTCTTCTTCTCTATTCTTCTCCATGCAAGTCTCCTGTAGTACTATCAAATCGGAGTTCTTCAAAAAATCCCAAGTATCCCATATCTTAGTTACACCCGCAATGTTTCATACAATTACTCGTAGATTATTAATATTTTGGTCTTCGAAAACTCTGCTTCTCCGTCACACCCTTCAATTTATCCCAAATAAATATTTGATCGTCTATTTTCTATCTCATGTACCTTGAGAAAACCTGCCTTTCTTTCTTTTTAGCTTCCCAGACTGGCCTCTATATCCATCTCTGCACTTCAGACGGCCTTTCCGTCTGGTCATCTTCTATGATGATTTTGGTCCCTTAAAAGCTCTTCTTTCTCTCAATCAATTTTTTCTTAGTGATCCAGGAATCCAATCTTAAAAGGGTTTCTCCTCCGATCACTCTCAATTCTGCCCTGAAACATCTAACCTTTATGACGTTCTTCCGTCCGTTTTTTCTCTCTTCTAGTTTCCACTTCAATTTTTCGACACTCAGTAGTTCTGTTTGACGCTTACTTTAACTAGAATTTTCATCTTCTTTAGCAAGCCTTTCGAATTCTTAAAAAACTCCCATGCAACTGTCGGCTTCTTCTTCTTGTTCAGGCTCTTGTTTCTGTTCTTGCACTTGCGATTGTAGAATTTTAAAACGTTCTAAAATCTTTTCTCTGTGGCTCGTTTCACGAGGCTCTGTATTTTCTTTATATTCTGCCAACTTCAGCCGCGGAATTGTGTCCTTCTGTACATTTACTGTTTCCTTTAGATCCCTTATTACTCGTTCAATATCTGTTTTTTAGTGTTTCATTTTTCCTCCTTCTGTCTTGATTTTTTTATAATTATAAGTGCAACATTCATTTGACCCGATGACTCTGACTTCCTCTACAAGTTTCTTCACATTTCTTGCTTCTTCCGACACTATCCCGAGCTCTAATTTTGCTTTTAAATTCCACTACTTGCCCAAAACTCCCCAAAACATTCTCTGTAACTCCTTCCTTTCTGTCGCACTGATATCCTCAACTTTATCCTTTACAATATCAGTGTTGGCACAAATTAGAACGTTTTGCACATCTGCTGGCTAAACGCCTATCTTCCTTGTTAAGGCCCTTTACCCCCTTTTAAATTCACTTTCGTTCTCTGCTCACTTCCATCCCCCTCTTGGACTCTTACGTCTTCTTCATCACCTAAATAATTCTCACTTACTTCCTTTCTCCCGAGCTTGAGTAATTTTTGCGCTTGGTGAGGATTTAGCTTTGAGCCTAAGAGTGTTTTAGCGTGTCTGCAGTTAGAGACCGAGCTCCACTCATTTTGATGTTCCACGATCGGCCAACTGTCAATATCTTCGGTAACTAACCTACTGGAAATGCCTACAACTAGCTCAGGTCCAGTAAATTTTGCTTTGCTCTTAGTTTAGCTAGCCTGTTCGATATCTCATTGCCCTTGATTCTGCTGTGTCCAGGAATCTAAAGCAGAGTGACTTGATTGCTGTCGCTAGCTTATTCAGTGCCTCCAAGCACTCCCAAACTTGTAGTTACTTCGTCGTTGTTCCATTCAGAGCGATGACCGCAGCCCTGCTGTCTGAGCAGATACGAGCGTTCCTTTTATTGAGTATTTATTCAGTATTATTTATTATATATTATTGATTATTTATTGAGTATGGCCATGATCTTAGATTGTAGAACTGTGGAATAGGACTCCATCGCAATTGTGAAACCCACTCCATAGCTTCTACAATATACACTAGCTCCTGCGTTCTCCCTGTGCCTGGAGCCATCCGTGAACCAGTTATCTTCATCACTGGGCAGGTGTGCCTCACCGTTAAGCCATTCCACTCTTGTGGATAGGCTAATACAATACTTCTTGTCGAATAGATAGCGACGAGTGAACATTTTCTCGCCACGGCCTTGATGGTGAGATGGAGGGGCTCCAAACCTATAAGTGCCCTCATAGCCATCGTAGGTGTCGGCTTCAAGGCACCAGTGATGCCTCTAATAATCAGTCTCCTGATCCTTTCCAGTGGAGCCTTCACAGTAGACCGTTCGACTCTGCGCCACCAGACCACCGCTGCATAGGTAAGCCTAAGTCGCAGGACCGCTGTGTAGATCCACATACGTGTCTCCGGTTTCAAGCCCCAGGTTTTCCCTATGGCTCTCCTACAGAGCCAGAGAGTCGCTACCATCTTCTTGCACTTGTTTTCCAAGTGCTCGTTCCATGATAGCGTCTTATGTAGGATAACTCCTAGATGTTTGGCTTGCCCTTTGATTTTTAGTTGTTGTCCTGCCTCTTTCACTGTACCCGTGGTTCTCCACTTATACCTTCTGGTGAATGCGTTTTTCTTGCTCGGATTAACTGATAGTCCAGTCTTCTTGCACCAAGAATCTAATATTCTTAGTGCTTGCTGCATTACTCCGAAGAGCGCATCCAGATACTGACCGCACACAATATCAATATATTGCCCGCATAGCATATAAGGTGGTGGCCTTGACTCGTGAGCAGATGAAGAAGTTCATCTACAAGGAAGCACCACAGCAGGGGTGATGAAACACCTCCCCCTGGACATCCCAAGTCAACGGTTCCATATAAAGTGGTATCACCCTTAGTTGTAGTTAAGTTCCTATTGGCCAACATGTGGCAGGTTCATTCTACAACTGCCATAGTTAAAAGTTACTTCAATGTCCATACAGGTTCCAATCGCAAGGCCTTTCAGCTTCACTTGTCCTTCGTTTAGGTTAACTGCTGTGCTTAGGGTCACCTTCGTCGAGTAACCAGCCCTATAGGCGTGTTGTTGCTTTTGAAGTAGCCTACTTGACAAGCCCTTATCGCGGATATAACTGTCCACAAATCTGCGTGTGTTCGGAATAAAAACTACTCTGGCACCCCTCCATGCCGCCTGAACATAACCCAAAGTCAGTCCAGCCCTAGAAAGTCTCACAATCGGCCCTATGATGATTTCACCAGCCTTCTGTAAGAAGACTGGATATATACCATCTGGACCGGGAGACTTGTAAGGACTGAAGGACTTCAGGCCTACCTGACCCTGGCTGGGGTAACAATCTCGTTGGTTAGCCGCCGATTCGGGCCCAGTTGGGCCACAGGCGATTTTAATTGCCTCAGATGTGTCCTCCCCTCTTCTCCTAACTTTGTAAAGCCCGAAAAATGTGACTTGATCAGATGAGCCAAGGTGTTCCAGTCCAACTCTGAGTATCCCCCGCCGGGTAATTTCTTGATATATGTGCAAAAGTTGTTCCAGCTTTCATGCTTTGCCATACGTATTGCACTCCTGTGTTCATCCCTCATTTTCCTGAATGAGGTCCAAAGGTCCCCCGTTTTTGCCAGTACTGGTACGTCTGAACCTCTCTCTGATTTCCCTGCGAAGCTCTTCGAGTTTCCCATTACACCAGTGTGTCTCCCCAGCCTTTCGGACTCTTGAAGGTGGGCAGTTACTTTCATAAGTAGATTTTATGGCTTTCGTGAAACTCTCGACCGCTATCTCTAGAGTGTCCACGTCTCTAATTGACTTGGGCACTTCTGAGAGTGCACTTCTTAGTTCCGTGGAAAACTGAACTGAAGTCCGTTCTTTTTGGATTTCTGGCCCATTTACAGCCAGAAACGGGCACAATACCGTTACAGAAAGTGATGTCAATGACCTCCTCCCTGACCCAGTTACGAAACGTCGGTGTGTTCCCCGTATTAAGAATATCTAAATCAGTAGTAATTAGGTATTGCACTTGAGTTGACGTCCGTGCTACCCCACAGAGTATGGCAGGAGTTAGCATCGCACCCGAATAGAAGAGGAAGACCCCTTACCTTGCAGTGTTCCACCAGTGTACGTACCTCCACTGCTGAATTGGTATCGCCGTCATATGGAAAGTAAGCCAAACCCATGACTAGCTTTCCTATTCCTTTTAGATCCATGGCTATTACTATCAAATCCCTGGAGTACAGCTCAAGCAGCGGAACGACGTTGATTCCCTTCGCCATTATGCAAGCCCTTGGATTGGCCGCCTTGGGATCCCTGTAACGAAAACCAGCCCCCTAAACCCCACATGGCACCTTGTACTAAGCAGGGTTCCTGGATTAGCGAGATGCCTGTGTGCCTCGCAGACATTCTCAATATTTTTAATCAACTGCGGTACTAACAATTTTGGGGCAGTAACGGTGAGCAAATAAGGTGAGTCTCAAGTGCAGTAATTCCAATCATAAGAATCGCCTTATATTTAAAAATAACTGCAACATTCACATATATATCGCCCACTTCTTAACAGTGGTGTAGCCGAGGCCCAGCGTTTTCCGAATTTTCCTCAATTGAGCTATTTTAATTTTTTTATTATTATATCGTTAAACCATATCCCTTTCGGGGTAAACTCTAACAACTCTATAAACTCTGACTCTAACGAATGTATAGGGGAGTAGATAGAATTTGAAAATTTCCATGGTTGACAATGATGCTAATAATTCCTGTTACTGAGAACTTCTGTAGAATTATATTTAGGTAATTAGAGTTGAGTAATTTATTACCTACTTCTTACAAAATGGGTTTGCACTATTTCGTTGATAAGTGCAGTTAGGAAAGGTAGGGGGAATGTGACGGGGACATGTGGGTAAAATGCAAAACTCTCATTTTCCTTTCAGTATAACAAATTCTGCAGTAACGAAAAAATTCAGACACTGGATGTTTTTGCAACTTTTGATAGGTAAATATATTTTTTTCTCTGAATTCTTTTTTCTTCAAATTATTCAACAACAACAAAATTAACAAGTAGAATAAACATAAGAGATCATTAGAATTTACTTTAATATTAATTATTTATTATTAATTATTAATTCAAATGATTGAATTGTAAAAACCATGATAAAGTTTGAAATTGTTTAATTTTTGACGGTTCAAGTTTGAATTAAATAATTTTCAAAGTTTGTAATTAGGAAGCATATAATTTTTAATCTATTTACAATAATTAAATAATTTGAATGATTTACAATATTTCTTGCAATATTTACAATTCTGCAATTTTGAACGGTGAAAATGACAGCATTTTTTTTATCGTCAGAAAATTCGAAAGTAATTATTCACGGATAAAAAAAGTGATAAACTGTTTCAGAATTTTCACATTGAGTTCATCAATTCTTTCTCAAACTTTGTAGATTATTTAGGAAAAGACATCAATATCCGAAGAATTTTTCTCATATTCGAGACCTAGCTGGTAGTTCGTGAATTTCTTAAGGACCAATTTTTTCCGTGCGTATGACGATCATTCGGATTTAATTACATTATAAATGAAGAATGATGCAGATTTAGGTTTCACACTACACAGTCGCTATATTAACACTGAAATAATTTATTTTATAGCTGACGAATTTAGAGTACGTTTAGGAAAAAAGTAAAAAGAGCAGGGATCAAAGATCGCCACAATGATTGAAGAGTTAAATTCATTATAAAAAATCTGTACTTAGTGTTTATATTGAAACAGTTGCAGAATCTAGTGTTACTACGCATTTCCTGAATCCGATCGAACTCGACAATTAGGCAGCCAAGACTATCGTCACTGATGCGTCACTGTCTTTCTTTAAATCCTATGATTTGGAATAATAATTTCTTAAGAATAATTATCTGTGTTCTGCTACTGACACTGCTAGCGTGATGATAGGCGCCTAGCCGGATTTTGTGCGCACAAAGTAGGGGTTGTGGGGCTGTTAAAAAAAAGTTTCCGAATATTATTATCCAGCACCTAGTGTACCAAATGAACGAAAAGGATACGCTACAGCGTACCCATATAGTATCTACATAGTATTCCTTCCGTATCATGCAAAAACAAGCAAGATGGGTATTTAACTTGTTCCAGTTTGGATTCTTCGATAAATTTGTCAATAGAATGTTACATAGTAATAGCAATATTTTCTTTTTGCATCGTTAAAAATGTACAAAAATGTTATAACTTCTGCTAAAGGCTACTTCAAGCGCATCCATAGTCGCGTAAGTAGTATACTGCTGCTGAAAGAAGATAAGCATGAAGTCGCCGTGAACCTATCCCTGGCGAACCGAATGAACGAAACGGCTCCTCAATAGCGTAGCCATATAGTAGCCACATAGTAGCCCTTCCGTAGCATGCTATAATAACTCAAAAAAACAGCAAAA
>JAAAKG020146608.1:0-10635 GCA_010014905.2 Druon quercuslanigerum
TATAAAAGAAATTTCCACCTCTTATATCAACGGGTTTTCCACAAAAGCGTTATATTTTTATCAATATTAATATTATTTATAAGAATTATTTTTGAGAGAATAATTAATTGATTACTTTTTCTGCTTATGAACGCCTAGAATATTAATTTGTTTGCCTACTTTCATATAAGGTAAAGAAATAGTAAGGAATTAAAAAATTTATTCACAAAATTTATTGTCAATATACTTTAAAAAATAAAGAAATAAATCACGATTTATTTTTCCTTGTAAATATCTGCAATGTACATTTATTTATACAATTTGTTTGTCAAATAAACAATGAGCTCTCATTGGTAACATTTTGCTTAGAACATGTTATTGTCAATAACATTTCAGCTAGCTTATTTGAAAAAACAATTTATTTTTGCTTGAAAACGCCCAAAATGTGAATTTGTTAATGTATAATTTGTTCATAAAATAAAAGAATATTAATGCAAAGAAACAGTTTTTCATCAAACGTCATTCGAAATATAATGTCAGGAAGGTCAGAAGAAAAATATGATTTATTTTGTCTTGCAAAATTCCAAAATGTACATTTGTTTATATAATATGTTCCTAAAATAAACAAGTGCTAATGCATAACTAATTTTTTTAACATGATTTGAGCAAGCACGGATGAAAAAACGATTGATATTTGCTTGAAAACGCCCAAAATGTGCATTTGTTTATGTATAATTTGTTCATAAAATAAAAGAATATTAATGCAAAGAAACATTTTTTCATTAAATGTGATTCGAAATATGATTTCATCAAGGTCAGAAGGAAAAAAAGGATTTATTTTTTCTTGAAAAAGTACAAAATGTGCATTGTTTTATATAATTTGTTCGTAAAATGAACAAATATTAATGCATGGCTACATTTTTTAATGTGATTTGAGAAGGTCAGATAGAAAAACGATTTATTTTTTCTTGAAAACTCCCAAAGTATGGATTTGTTGTGTGTAATTTGTTCATAAAATAAAATAAAATATTAACGAATAGCAACATTTTTCATTAAACATCATGCGAAATATAATTTCAGCAAAGTCAGAAGAAAAAAAAACTTCATTTTAGCTTGAAAAGTCCTAAAATGTGCATTTGTTCATATATTTTACTTATCAAACAAAGTAATATCAACGGATAGTATAATTTTCACATAAAATATAATAAGTAATATCATTACAATAAGAGTAGAAGGAAAAAAAATTTTTTTCTTCCTATTAATTTCTGTGATGTACATTTGTTCATAGAATTTGTTTATAGAAGTGATTAATAACATTTATTTTTAAATTTGGATAGCCACGTATCATGCAAACAATTAAAGCAAGCAATTTTAGACCAGAATATACTTTAAGAAGAAATATTCTTAATGTGGATTATTTTCTTTTAAAAGCTGCTAATAACAATTATCTTTCCAAGCTAACATTTTTTCTTCTTTTTTCTTATATCGTTTTGCATTGAATCGAAGTGATCAGAAGTATGAAAACAATGTTGTCTATAGGAATAAAACATAAAATGCAAAAATTCAATACTTCGTTATTTGCATTAACATAAAAATTAAATAAACAAAAGAATAACAAATCGACTCTCTACTTTTTCTAGAGTATTATGTCCTGAATTAAAAAAAAAAACTAATCTAAAATCGGTGCATTATTACGTTCTATATATCATTTTGAACCTCGCGAAGGAGTATCGAAAACCCGACACGTGCCCGAGCCGATATATCGACTTCCCGAGCCAAAGAATCCCGACCCGAGAAAAAACCGACGCGATGCCGACCCGAAGACGAGACAGTATCGTATCGAACGGCACCACTAATGATTTCGTGTCTCCCAGACTGCTTTGGGCTAGAATGAAAGTAGGAATCAGAAGATTATTTATTATAGCGTGCTACGCGCCAGTTGATAGTGATCCCAGAGAAGTAAAAGACGCTTTCTGGGACACTTTAAATGGCACAATAGATATTTGCGATCATGGTGAAAGAATAATTCTGCTAAGAGATATGAATGGATGGGTGGGCATTCAAAATCAGGATACAGAAAGAGTACTAGGTAATTTTGGAGATTCAAGAAAAAAGTATAAGGAAGATAAACTAGTTATGCTTAGAAAGGAGACTGTTTATTACAAATACTTGGTTTAGGCATAAAATGATCCACATGTACACCTGGTCTAAAGGAAATAGCCACAGTATAATTGACTTTGTTATTGCGGATGAAAGACTAAGAGAGCTAGTCAAAGATAAAACATTTATGAGGGGTTCTGAATGCAAAACTCATCATTACCTTCTGCTTAGGTCGGGTATAGAGAAAAAAAGAACCAAGAAAACTAAACAAACGCGGATCAAAAGTGAGAACCTACAGAAACCGGATGTGCGAATAAATTCCCAAAATAAGATAATCGAAAGCATAGGTAAGGCAACTTGGGAGGCGCTTATACGAATCAGAAATATAGAAGGCGCATGGAGTATGTTCCGGGATATCATTGTGTGTGCGATCGAGGTGTTGTGGTACCGCGGTTGTAGGAAGAATGTCTTTTGATGCATCGTGGAATGATGAAATTGAGGCTGCCCAAAAAACAAAGAAAGAAGCGTAGATGAGAACTGTGAACATGGCAGGTCTTAGCGACGGGGAAAGAAATAGACGTATAAATGATTACAGACACAAAAAGAGGATGCTCAAGTGATTAATTAAAGAAAGTAAAGATAAAATTAGAGCAGAAGATGAGAAGAAAATACAAAACGACTTTGAAGGAAGCAAGAAAGTGCTTTATAAAGAAATGAAGGGAAATAAAAGTACAGAATTTGTCAACATGAGAAATAGTGAAGGGGAAATGCAATAAGAGATAGGCGGGATTAAAGACGCTTTCAAAGACCATTTTAGGGGACAATCCTGAGATGAAGGTATAGGGCACCACGACGCAAACTGCGCGAACTGATAAATTTATGCACCGAAATAGGAGAAGTTCCAGGTGATTGGATAAAAGCGATTATAGTACCAATATTCAAAAGAAAGAGAGATAAAAGCGGCTGCAATAATTACAGAAGGATCAGCTTATTAAGTACCGTGAGTAAAATATACTCAAAAATACTTATATTCGTAGGGTAATGAAAATAACAGAAGAAAAGATTTGGGAAGTCCAAAGTGGGTTTATGCCAGAAAGGTCATGTGCGGATCAAATATTTAGCTTAAGGCAAACTTCAGAAAAAAGTGAGAAAAAACAAGAATAAACAGAGAAAAGTGTTTGAGAATGGCTTTTTTCAACAAAGAAGGTGTGGATCACGAAACAGTAAGAGTACGTGGGTTAGTGTTCGCAGATGATAAGGTTGTAATGGCAGAGTCAATCGCAGACTTGCAAAGAATGAGTTAGATAAACGAGTAAACGAAAGTAAGAAGGTTATTGGTAGAGTAGGCCCCCTTATCAGAAGTAAAAATATTTAAAATAAACCTAAAATAGCAATACATACAATTCTATATTTGTACCGGCTGTACTATACGGTAGCGAGACATGGTCCTATCAAGAAAAATATAAGAGTAAAATTAACGCAATTGACACGAGATTCCTGCGCATAATATGCGGAAAAGAAATAGGTTAAGATAGTTCGGGCGTGTTGCCAGAATCAAAGATGAACAACTAACGAAACAAGTGTATCAAAGTAAAGTAAATGGCAGCGTGCCCAGAGGCAGACCGCGGAAAGAATGGTTGGCAGGTGTGAATGAGACCCTAGTTAGAAGAGACATAAGAAGCCATGGAAACACAAGAGCCCTCATGAAAAAATGCATGAACGTTAATGAAGGTAGAGAAGTATGCCATGACAAAAAAGTATGACGGTAAGTAGTTAATAAAAAGAATATCAATGAAGTGAATGACGCCTGAAACAAAAGACTTTGGATACTGATGGACCCGAGTGGGGAATCTCACATGAAGACTTTGTAAGGATCTTTACTTTTGGGGGAGCAGTGTTGCGGAACTACCGTGTTACGTAAATAAATAATACGAGAATTCTAGATAAATCTAAAAATTCTATAACCCCTTCCTCACAATACTCCCTACCCCACCGAGTGAGTCACGCTTCCCCGAAAGGAAAACGACTTAATGGTGTAATAAAATTAAAGTATAAGTTCTGAAATTTCTCCGCCTTTCACATGAAAAGGTGTAAGTGAATGATTATTAATTTTTTTAATAATTGCAAACTGTCTTTCACAATAAATATCACTCTTAACATTCATTAAATGCACCATTAATTCCAGAAAATATTAACTTTTGAAGATTCACAGGGGAAGAACATTGTTTAAAGAAATAAAAATCGTTTAAATAATAGTAAACTGCCTTTAACAAAACATGCCAATCTCAACATTCTTTAACTGCATTATTAATTCCTGAAAGTAGTAACTATTCACGATTGAAATGGGAAAAATATTGTTTAAACAAATCAAAATCGTTTAAATAATTGCCAATGTCGTTCAAAAAAATATATATTACCCTCAAAATTTACTATTTGTGTCATCAATTCTAGAAAATAATAATTTCACGTTTTACGGGGGAAAAACATCGATTCCAGAAAAGACTTAGTTTTTCCAACTTGGTGAAAAAAGAATTATGCAAACAGTAATTTTTTAAACAATCAAAAAATATTTTTAAAAAACGAACTGAAGGGGGACGTTACATACGGACATAAGTGCCAACCCCCAAATTTTACAGGAGTACTAAAAAATTGTCTAACTTTCACCAAAATAATTTTAAACAAAAAAATACAAAAAGGTTTCGAGGAACCTTAGGTTTTATCGAACCATTAAAGGAACGTCCTATGAAAGAAGCATCCTTCTCCGAGAAAACCTTTATCAAAGGTATAGCGTGTCCCCATAAACTCTGATTTTTATACACGGAAAGTTGCGCAACTGTTTTATTTTTCAATTAAAAAAAAAAGCACAAAAGTACTTTTGAGCTGTTGGTTATCTCTACTGAATTGCAAAAAGAGCGATTTAAGAAAGATCACCTTGTGTGAGAAAGCCCAAGTAAAAATCGGCGCGCACCACAAAGCTCCAATTTTGACACATAAAAAGTAACTTTTGCAGCAACTATTTCTTTCCAAGAATTCGTCATTTTTGGCGGACAAACTTCAAAAAACCAGAATCGGCACGTGCTCTGAAAATCGATGACGACGCGGTGACGCCACACTATATGAAGCATGGCACTTTCACGCCAGCAAGCATCGTGGCACAAAAAAAACAGAAGATAAACTTTACATCGATTTCCGATGAAAGTTTCGCTGTAATAAAAATTAACTTTACAGGATAAACATTAAACAAATATCGGTTAAACTTCCTTTTGTTTTTCAATGACAATACGTGTGTTTTGAAAAACGCGAAGTTGTCTGAATAAAACTTTATTCCTCTAAAAAATTTCCTGCAACAAATTTTATCATTACTTTATTCTGTGGAAACTTACGCCCGTATGCAGTGTTGCCCTTCAACTCTTGAAATTGATCAATTGTATCAGTTGTTCCGAAAAAATAATAAGTTTTACCGATTTACATTTGAAAAAATTGTTGTAAAAAATTGCTTAAGCAATTAAAAATGAGTTAAAAAATACCAGAAAACTCTTCACTTATCTAATAAAAATAAATAATAAAATAAAATATTTTAAAATAAATTTATGGTATTATTAATAATAAACTGTTTAAATAATTAAAAATTAATTTACTAATGCTGATAAAAATTCCACTAGACCAATGCAAATAATTTTAAGTAAACACGAGAATACAGGAATCAACAGGTCCATTTCATGAAGAATTGACATTTTTGTTTTTAAGGTTACACTCTTAAAATTTTTTATTGGAAACATCCACTAAATGAATGGAAGTTTATTACCGAAACGTAAGGTAACGCTACAATACATAATGTTGTAGTTTCCTAATGCTAGCATTGGTGTGGTGCCTCACATGTATTGGAATTTTATAATAAAAGTCCAGTAGACAGTAACAATTCCGTATCATACTTGCGACTGGATATCTCGACACCTATTGAAGCGAAAAATTAAAAAAAAATGTATGTAAATCATTTCTCAGAACTCTTGTTTCTGGCAACACAAAAATTTTCTGACGTAGCAAAATCCTTTGTTAATATATAGTACATAACGCGAGTATTTATGGAATTCAAAGAATTCGTGGAGATTACAGAATTCAAGTAATTTACGGAATTCGTAAAAAGCCCAGAATTCACGGATTTCATGGGATTAGGGGAATTCATGGAACTCACGGAAGCCAACGAATTCACGAAATTAACATAATTCGAGGAATTTACGGTATGCACGGAATACAAGGAATTCACGAAATTCAAAGAATTCATGGAATTCCCAGAATTGAAGGAATTTACGGAATTCAAGGAATTCACGAAATTCATGGCAGGCACGAAATACAAGGGATTCATGAGATTAAAAGAATCCATGGAATTCCCAGAATTTAAGGAATTTACGGAATTCAATAAATTCAACGAATTTAAAGCATTCAATAAATTCAACGAATTCACGGAATTCAATAAATTCACAGAATACACGGATTTAAAAAAAAATCAGGGAATTCACGGAATTCACTTAATTTACGGAAATTAAGAAAATCAGGGCATTAACGGATTTAACGGTATTTAGGAATACTAGGAATTCACGGAATTTGCGAAAATCATGGCGGCAACTAGTTAATAAAAAGAGTGTCAGTGGAATGAATGAACGCATGACGACTTTGTAAGGATCTTTACTTGGGATGATTGCTAGAGAGATTGATTAGCAACCTAGGTCGGAGCAGTGTTTGGGAACGATCGTGTTATTTGAATAAATAATACGAGAATTCTAGATAAATCTAAAAATTCTATAACCCCTTCCTCACACTACTCCCTTCCCCGACGAGAAATTCACGAAATTCATGGACTTCACTGATTTTATGGAATTCGCGGAATTCACGGAATTGAAGGTATACGCGAAATACAAGGAATCCACGAGAATCAAAGAATTAATAAAATTCCCTGAATTTAAGGAATTTGCGGAATTTAAAGAATTCAATAAATCCACGGAATTAAAAAAAATCAGAGAATTCACGCAATTTACGGAATTCAAGAAAATCAGGAATCAACGAAATTCACGGAAATTAGCAATACTAGAAATTCGCGGAATTTAAGAAATTCAAGGATTTTACGGAATTCGAGCAATTCAAGGAATTTACGGAATTCAAGCAATTCAAGGAATTTAACTAATTCGTGAAATTCAAGGAAATCATGGAATTCGCGCAACTCAATGAGTTAATGAAATTCAAAGAATTGATGAAATTCAATTAAATTCAATGAAATCACAGAACGCCTTGTATTACGTGCCTTTCTTGAATCACTTGAATGCATTGAATTCCTTGAATTTCATGAATTCCACGAATTACATGAATTTGGCGATTTTATTGAATTCCATGAATTTCATAAACTAATAAGCGTATTCTGTGAATTCCGTATATTCTACGAATTTCGTGAATTCTATAATTTCGTGAATTCCGCATATCCAGTGATGCTGTCAGGAAGCACTCTAGATCTCTAGAATAATTATTGTCCGTTAGCATATTCGCTATCGTTTCCCAACTTTTGAAGACAAAATATTCGTTATTCTAGAAAAAAAGCAGGGGGAATCTAACCCTGAAAAAATCGATAATAATTCCTAAGCGCCATACAAATGAATCAAATTTAGCAAAATAAATTTTTTTAAATTAACCCACGAAAGAAGTGTGGAGGGCCGGTCGTTAGCATGTTCCCTGTCATTTCCCCAATTTTGAAGACAAAATATTCATTATTCTAGGGAAAAAGCTTAGAATTTGAAAAATGCCAACACTGAAAAATTAATGAAAAATTTAATTGAAATCAATTTGAGTGCTAGCATTTACTTCATAAGGGCGATAAATTCCTGTACCTCATTATCTAGTTTAGCAGGATGGAATATCGCCGTGGTCGATTACCACCGGCTTTTTATTTTAATCACATTTTTCTGTTTCAACTTACAATATAATATTCCTGCATGCATATAATAATGTATAAACTATATATAATCATATGTGCTGTACAATTGCAAGTTAAATAAATATAATAGTGCGAAAGAGTTCAACATCCCATAATAAGTCTGCATTTACGTCGTATGCTTGTGTAAAGGATATGTGTGTTTTGTGTAACCTTCAAAACGGACGCGGCGCATGTTGGGTTTATTTTTTTCGTCTGCTAATCTGACTGCACCAATTTTTACGGGCGTAGGTCAGTTGCGCATTTTGCCCTGTCTCTAATCTAATCCCTGGTTTGAAAAAGGTTCTCTAATCCTATGGGTCAGTTGCGCATACTCAATACCTCTTCGGTAATAAAATCATTTTATCCTAATCTTTTGAAACTTTCCTGAGAACTGGTGTAATAAATAATATATACAACAGATCACTAGACCCTAATGAGAAATGGGCGCAGAACTGTAGACTATTTAGATGCAATGCTTTCAGTTTAAACCCAAGACTCTGTAAATTGAATGGAAAATTTCAAACAGTGCCGGATATAGTTTTGAAATTAAAGTTGAGAATTTGTGGGGGTGCAGTAGATTTGCATTAAATAAAGGATCTCCAAAATGCATAATTTTTAGCAATATGGAAAAATGAAATTATTTCATAGTAGAAATAGTAGATTAATTAATTTTAACCCTTGTGTTACTAACCGGATACCCGCCCATCGACGTACATTTGGTTAAATTAATTTTTCCCCTGAAAAAATTAGCTAAAGTCCTCCCGGATCCCCACGATTTGACCGATTTTACACCGAATTGTGCATTGAAAATTAAAAAAAAAATTTAACAAATAAAATTTTAACGTTGTAAAAAAATAACGTATAACCTAACCGGATACCCGGGTACCCCTATACAAAAATTATGGAATCTGTGCGTTATATCATAAAATAACAAATCTTTTAAGTCTATAAAGAAGTAAATAACTATTAATAAATTAATTTTAATATATAATATTCATTTTTAATTGTTTATTAAGTTAAGCCAAATAGTTGCATTTTCAAAAAAAAAATTATATATTAAAGAAGACGACTTTTTAATAAAATAATTGAATTTTTAACCGGGAAGATTAATTTTATCAAAAAATTCAAGACAAAATACGATTTTTTTATACAAAATAGTTGCATTTTCAAATAAAAAAATACATTTTCAGAAACAAAAATAAATAAAAGAAATTAATTTTTTATTTGAAAAAATAATTTTTGAGAATATTTATGCTAATTATTACGTTCGACCCAAATAGTTGTTTTTTTATTATTTAAAAAGAGCAACTTTTGAACAAAAACGGAACGAAAACAGAATTTTTAATGGAAGAAAAACGAATCATCTACAAAATAGTTGAATTTTTAAATAAAATAATTTCGTTTTCAAAAGAAAAAAATTATTTTTTAACAAATGTTATATGATTTATCTTATATGTTATAAGTGTTTTTTCAACAAATAACGTAAATTTTCAATCAAGAAGATTAATGGTCTAATAAAAAAGAAGAACTTTTAAAACAATACATACATTTTGAATCAAATAGTTGATTTTTTAAAGTGCAAAGATAAAAATTTAACTAAAAATTGAATAGTTAAACTTTTAATAAAAAAAATAATTTACAAGGCAGAAAAAAATTATCTAGAAAACAATTAAATTTGATACCAAACAGTTCAATATTCAAGACAAAAATACGAATTTTCCACGCAAAACACAAGAATTTTCAACCCAAAAATATAAAATTTCAATCAAAAAATGAATTTTCTATGAACAAATAAAATTTGCTTCCAAGTAACGAATGAAATGCTTACATTCTTTTAAAAAAAATTAATTTTTAGCCAAAAATGAATGTTCAATAACTCTTCAACTTTCCACCTCATAGCTAAATTTTGAACCACATGAATTTTTTAGCCGCAAATAGAATATTTTATTTTAAATTAATTAATTTTCAAAAACGAAACAAAGAAATTGAATTTATTAACCATAAATGGAGTACTTTCATTTTTTAAAATTAATTTTTAATGAAAATAACTTATTTTTGTTCAATTAATATGTGAGCAAGAAAAAAAAGATTTGTCAGAAACAAGTTTAATCTTTTATTAAAAAAAAATTATGAAACGGTTTAACTTTTAACAAAATAGTTTAATTTTCAACTAAGAAATGCCTAATTTTTTCTTTTTGTGCAAATTCATCTTTCTTGATTAAAAATGAACTTTTTTTCATAATTGTTCCTTCTCGGTTCAAAAGTTTAAAACGTTCAATTTTTATCTTGAAAACTGAAAAAAGTATCACCTACAAAATATTTTTTAATTATTTATATTTTCATACAAGAAAATATAATGTAATGTCAATCCACCAAAGACATTTTTCTAAAATAGCCAATTTTTAAAAATAATAGATACATTTTTAATACAGTAGTAGAATTTTCAACGAGGAAGAATAATTTTCTAAAAAAATTTGTATTTTACATTTACAACGCAATGTATGCATGTTGCACGTAGGCAATATGCAAATAGATCAGAGAAAGAATTGCTACTGATAAGGAGTTCAATTCAATAGATTATAGTGTAACTTATTCCA
>JAAAKG020146610.1:0-10633 GCA_010014905.2 Druon quercuslanigerum
TGATGGCATATTCGTTATCAGCGACCCCAAAAACCCCTGAGTAAGAAATTTCAGGCCAAAATATCGAATAAAAAAATTTATGCATCTAAGGGTTAGACAAGACTTTTCATCCAAGTCATCTTTTACGAATGGCGATGGTTTTACGGACCAGAAAAATTTAACAAAGCTACTAAATTCTCATCAAGAAAGTGTGGGTCATCGTGCAAACTTATAAAAGAATGCTTTAAGACGTAGCTTAAAAGGAGGCAATGATTATGATTTAAAAAAGCAAAGTGTTGAGGAAACTAAATATTGGGAAAAAATTTTACATCGGACAGTATATTTAATTGAAAATATGATTATGTGTTATTAACAAACTTATCACAAAATCACATAAAGGACAAATGTTCATAACATAAACTTTAGAATCAAGTAATACAATCAAAATACGAATTGTGCAGTTCTTTCCACAATAGCAACTTACGCAACTTCGCATGCGTCGCATTCAGCATTTAATTGGTTGATATTCGTGCGGAGTTTAAAATGCTAAACAATATTATTTTTCTTGTTTATTATAAATAATGTCATTTGAACTTATAAAAATGTCCATTAGGTCATAATTAATTATTCATAATAAACATAATAAAAATTATTTTAAATTTTTTCTGTAGATATTGCTTCTTAGCAAAAAAAAAATTAAACGATCCTAATAAACGATAGCTCAATTTTTTGGTTAAAATATTATCTGCAACGACATTCTCGAATTTTTCAAGAAGTAAAAGAATTAACAGAAAATTCAATTTGTTCACAGAAAATTGTTATTAAATCGTAAATTATAGGTCATTTCCCGATGAGTTTTGTTTATCAAGTGACAACCGATTTTTTTTTACATTCGAAAATTTCAAGTTGTAGGAAATCTTTTGGCCAAAAATTAAGCTATCACTTATTAGGATCGTATATTTTTTTTAATTTTCTAAGAAATATTATCAAAAACATTTTTCTTCAATAAATAAAAATTGTTAAATAAAATATTTCGGGTTATTTCCAACTTTTTCTCATAAAAAACATTGCCTGAAATCATAAACAAAAATTTTTAAACAGAAAGTACAATTAAAGACAGACTTGGGCAGAATTTCTGAAAACAAAACCAAGAACCCATCGACCAAATTTGTGCCACAACCATAAAATGTTCCTCTTGAAACTTGGAAATAACAAATAGAGAGAAACTCCTTAAACGAAAAATAAGTTTTCTCCTTGAGCAAAAATAAAAAAGAGGAAACAAAAATGAGAAGGCAACCAACCAAATTCCGCTCATTCTCTTTCTACCCGTTATTTAGTGTTTTTTATATTAATTATTATCAAATCACAAAAAAAACAGCACTCTTATTAAGGCAAAAAAATAAAAAAAAATAAAAGATACCCAAGCAGACAGGAACCACACCAACCCTCGGCTTACTTTTTTTCATTTTTTTTATTTTTTATTTTTTATTTCTTTTTTGTAAGCCTTGATAAGGGTGCTGTATGAGTGCCCAGACATTGTTCATTGTTTTTTACAAATTTGTTTTTGTTGTGATTTGATAATAATAAAAATAAAAAATGCGGAAAAAGAAACAAAGAGAAGGAAGAGGATTTGGTTGGTTGCCTTCTCATTCTTCTTGCTTTTTTTTACTTTTGTTCATGGAGGAAACTTATTTTCCATTTTAGAAGAAACAAGTGTTTTTCTTTATTTGTTATTTTCAAGTTTCAATAGGAACATTTTATGGTGGTTGTCCAAATTTAGTCGATGGATTCTTGGATTTGTTTTCAGGAATTCTGCATATTAATTTGTTTATTGAATGTTAAATGGGATTTATATTATTCTCAAATTTTAGAGGTAAATTTAAAAATATTAAGAAACTTAAAGTGCTAAAAAGCCAATCAAGTATTATTGAACAATGATTGCTAGACTTTAAAGATATATTCGTTACATCACTTTCTTGCGTATAACAAACTGATTTTAATTAAAAGTCTATAATTATATAAAATCTATAATTATAATTTTTAAAAATTATAAATATATTATAAATTATTATATTTACCAATTGAATTGAGGATGACCAGCAAAGTACAGACTAGAGTATAAACGATCCGCATATTTTGCAGCTATTAGAAAACTGAATAATTCGTTGATAAAGAGTTTGGGTAAAAGTGTATCGAAAGAAAATTCTTCTGTTTCTATTATGTTGACAATTGTTATCTGAATCGGTATCTTGTTAATGTTAGGTGTCAAACTTGTCCTTCTAAGATACTTAAATTTATAAGAACTTAATCTATTCTTCTTCCTTTCTTGTTATTCTATCGCGCTCCCTCTCCTTTCTTCTACAATCAACAAACAAACACTTTTTCTCCACCTCCTCCCGCTTTTAATCCCTTATCTTAGGCGGTTCCACCTGTGGCAACGTCTACTATTTGCGTTATATCCGACACAGAACAGAAATTGTAAAGAAAGTTTTCGCGATCTAGCCGAATCTCAAACCTAATCTGCTACTCTCGCGCGATAGGTGCGTAAAGCTAACAGTACACTCGACTTCCAGTTAAGTCAAAGTCTGTGATGCTAAGTGTCACGTGTTGCTAAGTGGAGGGGATGTGAAATGTGAAATAACTGGGCAGTGTATTTCGATATATCTGATCGTGTACATGCTGAGCCACAATTAAGGTTTCATTTAAGGCTTATTTAATACTGAAAAGTCAAATTTTGGGACCTGCATTTTTCAAACAAAATTTATGGTACTGCTACATTTACGTAAAGCTAGCAGTACCATGGTAAAAATATTGGTTATATGAAACTTTTTTCACAGGAATGGAGGGCTCATTTAAGGCTCTCACATAAACCACGGAGCAATTTTTCAAAAACAATACCTAACAAAAAAATACCTGAAAAAATAAATATCCACTAATCTTAACAGTGAGTACATCAGAAAGAAATAATAATTTTAGGCTTTACAACGTCCTCGAAATCAATTTTCGAGAACCATCTCTTAAAATTAAAGAACTAACTCTTTCCGACAGAGAGCAAACATGTTTCAGGCACGGTACGAGAAATATCTAACAATGCTGATGCACTTCATTCTCAGTTTAATGTCGCATTTCTGTACACGGTAGTTTTCGAGTGTCAGGGGTTGTTCTGGGGACAATGGAGGGCCTGAAAAACGCCTTCAATTCTGATGTCCTCACTTTTAGGACTTTTTGGGTAAAACGCAGTCTTCTAATGTTAAAGAATGGTTTTCGAAATATGGTTTTCGAAATATGATTTTGAAGGCGAGGGAGAGCCAAAAAGGTGCCTTCAATTCTGATGCACTCAGTTTTAATACTTGTGCCTGTTTAGTGCACTTTATTAGCCCATTCTTATAATTTTTTTATGTTAAGGTACGGGTTTGGAAAATTTATTCTGGGGGCGTTAGAGAGCCTAAAATAAGTCTTCAATCTTACGCACTTACTTTAAAGATTAGTGCATAATTCTTTTTAGGGCAGTTTTTTTACGATATTTTTTTTTGAATTGCGCAGGTGGTATTCAAGAGCCTTAAAGGAGCCCTCCATTCCTGTGAAAGAAAAAATTTTATATAACCAATATTTCTACCATGCTACTTCTAGATTTACGTGAAACTGGCTGTACAATGCATTTTTTTTAAAAAAATGCAGTCCCCAAAATTTGGCTTTTGGGTATCAAATGAGCCTTATATACACCCTCAATTATAGCAAAGGTAGGTCGGCGGCAGGAACACTTCTGTCAAGGCTCGGCTAGGATAATCCAACCTGGCGCCAGTGATGATAACAGACGGCGACTTTTGGAACGAAGTTCCCTATGCCGGGTTACCGGGGTTCGGGCGCTGGGGGCTAGCCAGTGAAAATGAAACGTAATGGAAAAAAGCGACATGCGGCGCACTATAGTGTACGTGCTATAGTGTTCACGCGACTCATCGGCTAGCCGAAACGGTGAGAGGGAGTAGCGGAGAAAGTTTCGAGCGGTCGGCCTATTATATAGTATCCATGTCTCTCTCTCTCTCTCTCTTTCTCTTACTTGCCGCGGTGAAAAATATACTACGTACTACACGCGTTCGTTCGCGCACTCTCTTTCTCACTACCGGCTCTCTCTCTCTCTCCTTGAGAGAGAGAGAACGCGAGAGAGAGAGAAAGAGAGAAAAAGAGAGAGAAAGAGAAAACATGGAGTGCGTGAGTCATTCAGTGCGAGGAAGTAACCAGGAACTTCGTTCCCAATGCGTGTCGAACAAACGATGCGTGACGAAGAAGACACCTGTTTTATTCCTTATTTGACAGCTGCGGCACAGGTGGGCAGTAAAAAAATGTTGCAGCACGTGAGCACCACTGCCTGACGCCTGAAAAAATAAAATAAAATAACGGTAAAGGCCATATTTTCTATGTAACAGAGTTTCCATGATGGGCGATCCGGTTTAAGAATTTCATGTAGCATAATCTATAGAAATTATCAGGGTGGAAAATCAACGGACGGTTTCCAAAGCCTTCTCATTTTTCGGTTTTCCCTGGTCAGGTTCTTCAATTTTTCTTCAACTTAAAGTAACATTCATAACACATGTAAAACGCCAACATTTATTTTAACTTATGACGTTCATTGTAAACAACCTTTAACCCTTTCATGGCACACTTCCCGATGCGTAATATAGCTGGCACACTAGCATCTTTCTGGTCCTAAGCGAAAAAGGCTTCCCACAAAGAGCCAATGTATTATTTTGAGTAGCTGAATTTTGCACACACTCTTGGATAGGAACCTTAAAGCATGATATGGATCATTCGGTTCCAAATTTATTTCAAATATGAAAAAAATATGGTAGAAGTTGAAGAATAGCAAAAAAATAACATTCTTGGGGGGTTTTAAGGGCGTACCTGGCTAAGGTGACAATTCCGTGTAAACGTCATTTTCAAATAGATTTTCATGAATTTTAATGATCAGTGTCTTTTTGACACCAGCATGCTATCGAATAGTTAACACAACAAAGCAAAACTTTGCAAAATAACTTTAATTGTCAAGGAAATGCTTCAATTTTCCAATGAATAACATCAATTTTGTACCATTTGCAAAAATAAATTTTCAACAAAAAAACAGATTTTTAACAATATAGTTAAATTTTCAATCAAAGTGATAAATTTTTAAATACAACAAGATTTATTTTGAAATATTTCCCTGTGACAATTCGATGCAGAAAAGATTTTCTTTCGAACCGTTCAAGCAGCATTTCACAAATGGTTTTTCAATTTTCCATTTGTCTATCGTTCAGTTGGTGTGGTACCCATTTTCCATACTATTGGATTTTTCCCATGGCTTTTAAACGTTAGCAAATTGCTCCATGGATCACATTTAGTGTTTGTGCCAATTGTTGTTGCGATTGAGTTGTTTCTTCACCCAGTAACGCCTGCAATTCCTGGTCTTCCAACTTTTTCGCTGCACCAGGATGTTCGTTGTCTGTTAAATCAAAATCTCCACTTTTAAATTTACGAAACCATGTCTCACATGTTCTAATCACTGGAGCATGTTCACCATAAGTTTCTAGCATCAATTGATGAGCTTAAACTGCTTTTTTCTTTTGATGAAATAAGAAAGGCAACGAATGCCGCAAATGCGATTTACTTGGAACGAAACTCGACATATTTACTGAGGTACACAAATATGATGCTATTATCTTCGCCGAATGGAATTGTGTATTTTTGAAAGTTTTTGTCCATAGAAAAATATGACATAGATGCCAAATCATCGAAATGTGTGCATATCTCAAGCGACATCTATGAGTAAAACCGGCAAACTTCAACTAACACCCCTGGTATATTCTTCTTCTAAACTGTCAGATTCCGTAGCTCTATCTTCTCCATCTTTTTTAGCCATCTTCTCCGCCCATCTGCTCCCTATACTATCATATCCCTCGGTACTCATATTTTCAGACATTATTCAGAATCTTATCCATGCCAGGTGCCTTTCCATCTTTCATCATTTCTAACCCTTAAATGTTTCTTGTTATGCTCCCTTGCTTATCTCTTTTCCTGTCCTATTTTTCACTTATTATAAACTCCATCTTTTTTGCCGCTTCCTGCTTTTTTTCTTGTTCTTCATACATTCCTTATCAAATCCTTGTCTATTCCCTTCTTCACTATCTTCTTTCTCGCTTGTGCACTAAAATACACTTTTTATATCTCCTATCATTATTTCCATTTCCTCGTTTACATTTCAGGTCCCCATTTTGATATTGCTAAACCTTTTTCTTATATTGCCCTTTTCCTTCACTTTCACTTCAATTTTCGGAAATCTTTAGAATTTTCCAAATTTTTGTAATCCCTTTAAAACCTTTAAAATTCCTAACTGTTTTTAAAATTTACTTTAAGTTTTTCTTAAACAGACCTACAATCCTTGGGATTCATTTTTGGCAATTTTTTTATTTTTTGTAAGGATTTGAAATACTTTTAAATATTCTCTTGAAATTAATTTTCAAAATAATCAATTACTTGAAATATTCCAAGGAATCTTAAGTATTTTTTTTATCTTGAAATCCTTTCAAAATCTCAGAAAACGTAAAAATTTTAAAAGTTTCTTTTTCTAAAGTTTTTAAAGAATTCTGCAAGATAGGCCAAATGTATAAAATAATTTAAAAAATACACAATGTTGTATATAAATAAACATTAATGTATAAAATTAAAATTAATACAAATTATTATTATAAATAATCTAATTTGCGCAACATTGATGTTTAAGTAAAAAAGTAGATTCATAGAATTAGCAAGAACGCCAGAAAATTAAGTGTAAAAACTTAATATCATCCCATTTTGCAGAATTATAGCATTAGAATCACACGATTGTTTTTGTTTTAAATGCTGACTCATAGCTCTAAGACAGTTTTTAGTTAGTCGGATATTGTCTTTATGTTGTTTTACTTACTTTATATATTTATTAAATTTATGTTAAGTTCTAAAAATAATATTGATATTATAATTTTCCATAAGTCTCGTTATATTATTTCATATTTTTCCTAAACATATGATTGATATGATTTCCTTTTTTTACAATAATAAACTCACAATTATGCTTGGTGTCAACATGAATTCTGTTTCTAGTTTCCAATTCTCTTAAGCTCCTAATAATACGTTTATCAACAAAAGCGTTGTGACACTTATTACAGAATAAATAATTTCCTCGACAGATATAATCTGATAAAAATTTACGCAATTTTTAAGATAAATTCTGTTATATTGAATTACATAGGATAGAATGCAGATCATGACGCAGAAATTGTTATTCGCGAAAAGCTTAAAAGAGTTTTAAAAAATGCGAGTACGGATTCTGACGCTTCACGCTTGATGCCGTATTCATCTTGCGCTACGCGCTCAGTTTTTATGCACAGAATTTTTAATAGTAAATGTCAAAGCATCGATCACAGTAATTTGGTGATTGTGAATTCTCTTTCGTTAAAGTTTCTTTTGCTTTAACGAACACATTCTCATCATGTATCTTGTGCTACGCACTTGAGTTTATTCCTGGTCTACTGAACAGCCTTACTGTTTTTTAACTTTTAAATTATGTCCCTAGCCTCTGTGAGCCATGCTTTGTTAATTCAATTTTCTACCGCATCGTGTTCTACATCGCAGTTGTGATACGCTAAAACAGTGGATTAAAGGCCAATCTAATAGATTATCAAAATTTAAATTTTTAATTTTTCAAGAAATTCAAAAAGTTGTTATGATAAACTAGCAGAACATTCAAAATGCAACATTTCTTTTTTCTTAACTTTTTTCATATTGCGCTTTATTTAACTTAAAATGTTCATTTTCTTGTTTTTTTTTAAATTTTGTCAACTCTATAAGTAGTATTTTTTTTAATTATTAGAATAAATTGTTCGAATTTTTGAATGCTATGTATCACCGTACAGAGAATTCTTAAATCTTGAAAAAAGTGTACTCAAAAATATTCAAAATGTGCCCACTTTTTGAATTTTGATCAAAAATAGGTGGCTAACAAAGTGGACCTTTATTTTAGGACACTAAAAGAGGGTATCAAAGGCCAATCGCATACAATAATTTTTCCACAAGTTATCCTGCTCACAGACATACAGACCTACCTGCATACAGACAGACACATTCGTAAAAACCTATTTTTCGGATTCACAAATATTATCATATTTTTCGGAGTCTCAAAACGTAGACTTTTCACAATAACAGGGGATACTTGTCTGTATCTCTGTAATTATTGCAGTCGCTTTTATCCCCCTTTTTTGTACATCGGCACGATAATCGCTTTTTTCCAATCACCCGGCACTTCTACTTCGATGCATATATTTATTAGTTCGCACAGTCTATATAGTATGTACTCGCCACCGTGTTTAAGCATTTCATTTTCACTTTACAATTTCTTATGTTGACAAATTTTGTACTTTTGATTCCCTTCATTGCTTTCTATAGTAGTTTCTTGCTTCCTTTAAAGTCGCTTTGTATTTTCTTCTCTTCTTGTGCTCTAATTTTATCTTTGCTTTCTCTAATTATTCGCTTGAGTATTCTCTTTTTGCGTCTGTAATGATTTATACGTCTATTTGTTTCCTCATCGCTAAGACCTATCATGTTCAAAGTTCTCCTGTACGCTTCTTTCTTTGTTTTTTGGGCAGCCGCAGTTTCATCATTTCACCATGCATCACCAAACATTCTTCCTACAACCGCGGTACTACACACTTCTTTCGCACATCTAAAAATGATATCTCGGAACATAGTCCATGCGCCTTTTATATCTCAATTTCGTATAAGCACTTCTCAAGCTTCCTTAAATGTGCTTTCGATTATCTTATTTTGCAAATCTTTTTGCACATCCGGTTTCTGTAGGTTCTCAATTTTGATTCGCGTTTTTTTTTGCTTTCTGGATTCTCTTTTTTCTCCATCCCCGACCTGAGTTAATTTTGGAGATCAGAATGTAATGATCGGTATAGCATTCAGAACCCCTCGTGACCCTTGTATCTTTGACTAGCTCTCTTAATCTTTCATCCGCAACAACAAAGTGAATTATACTGTGGCTATTTCCTTTAGACCAGGTGTACATGTAAATCATTGTATGCCTAAAGCAAGTAGATGTAATAAACAGACCCTTTTCTAAGCATAAGCCAAGTAATTTATCTCCGTTATAGTTTGTTCTTGGATCCCTAAAATTACCTTGTACTCTTTCTGTATCCTGATTTTGGATGCCAACCCATCCATTCATATCTCTTAGCAGAATTAGTCTTTCAGCATGATCGCAAATATTCTTCGTATCATTTAAAGTATCCCAGAAGGCGTCGTTTATTTCTCTGGAATCACTATCATCTGGCGCGTGACATGCTATGATAAATAATCTTCTGATTCCTACTTTCATTCTAGCTCACAGCAATCTGGGAGATACGAAATCATGATCTCCGAGATGCTGCTTCGCTCCTTCATTCAAAATAAGAACTACTCCTTGCCTACAATGTGTTTCACTATCTACTCCTGACCATATTTCAAATCCGCCTTTCAACAAATCGTTTTCTATGTCCCAACTTTCGCATATCTTTTTCTTTGTTTTAGGTACACATAAAATATCTACTTTGCTAACTTGCCTAGTTTCTCGTAATTCTTTTAACTTGAGATCATTTACTCCCCTAGCAGTGCACGCACCCAGTCTCGATTCCTCGTCCGAAAGATGACCTTTACATCTTCCGTGTGCATGCTTTTTGTCAATTAAATTTTCAGTCCTTTTCGAGGCTACTTGTCCTTACCGAGGTCTTAGCTTGGAAAAACTAGGCCGTGGGCTCTTTAACAAGCCTGTTTCAAGCAAGAATAAAACGCTAAATTTAGCCAGGGCCAAACCTGATGGTCAGACTAGTTTGCGAAGCCTGGACCTGCCCGAGTAGAAATTCCGATATGGATCTGATCGGTTCCAGATCTGGCAGAATTTAGCCGAAATCAGGATATCTAGATAAGGCCACATTTGAAATGAAACGCGGCAACCGATCGGGCCCTAAGTGCAACGCCTAAAGATAACCCAGTCTGGCCCCGCTTGGGCCGATAGTAATTCACTTTTATTATCTTTAATTAAAAGGGATTTTTAGAAAAAACAATATTAAAATCGTTTATATTACCTCTTAAACTGATATTTGAGAATATCAAAATCAGATTTTTTAACCTATCACGATATAGAAACATTAGAGTATGTAAAATTAGAAACACAATATTTTTTAAACAACCTTTTTGGAGCAAACGGACAAAGTCGAAAGACAAATATAAGAGCCAACATTTGTCTATGATACACTATTTACATATTTTGCAAACATATTTTTTCTCTTTATTTCTATATTAAACTTAAATATAATTAGTTATTTTGAAGGAAGCGGATTAAAATTTAATGTTATAATCCAATCATCTAAAAATGCGTAAAAATAAATATGTTTATGACGTCACCATTAGTCTAGTTCGGTTTCACATACTTGCTTTTACTTATAACAGTTTTCAATACTTTAACAATATTTTTGGCGTTTGAAACTTTACATTTAAACTTGGAAGATTTGGAATCAACCTGCTTTAGACCCCGAAATTAATAGGGCGCTATCTACTGTCAAGATTGGCTGTCAAGTCCGGGTCTAGAGGGAACCAAATTTAACAA
>JAAAKG020146611.1:0-10633 GCA_010014905.2 Druon quercuslanigerum
ACAACACAGATGTATTTGTTAGGTTCTAAATATTTCATTTGAAATAATTTTTTTAGATCATAAAATTTCAGAAACACCCCTATCCGTGGTCAAAACGTTTGCCATCATTGTTTTAATTTATATATAATGCACGACTTTTAATTACATATATCCTTACGACCCGAATGCTAATAAAAAATGTTGAAAATAAAATTGAATAACTGGGTCAATTAAATACGACATTTTTCAAACAAGCAGTAAAGATGTCACTGAATGAATACCAAAATTATATTTAACCGAAAAACTACTAAAGTATAGTTAAATTATCAAGAATAGAAATAAGTTTTCAACAAAAATGGTGCATTATGAACGAAAAAAAAATTATTCTTAATGAAAGTAGTTAAACTTACAATGAATCAATTGAATTTTCAACCAAAAAATATGAATTATCAATGACATTGTTCAATCCTTAAACAAATAGTTGAATTTTTATCTTAAAAATATTCGATTTTAAACACGGAATGCAACGGTTACATTTTAACATAATCAATTTTCGAAAAAGCATTTTTTTTATATATAATAACACTTCACGCTCAGCCGCAACCGACATCAATTTCAACTTGTTACTTAAGACCAGTTATTTACAGGATATAATTATCTTATGTTGACCACATATTTTGATCCAAGAAGGGAAATACTCGATCAAGCCCTTATTTTGAAAATTTAAATTTGAAATTTTCAATATGCTTTTTTCTAATAAATCATTTTGATTATGTGTAAGCTTTAAAAAATCAAATGTGTAGTTAACAAGTTCCCATAAACTGTTATGTCATATAAATAGTGGTTCTTCTATAGAGGTTTTTGGAGACCTATTTTCGCGACAAAAACTTGTATAGAAGGAAAGTTTCTTAGAACTTTTTAACTGCATATTTTATATATTATAACGCACACATAATTTAAATTAAAAAACAATGAAAATCGAGAAATAAAATTTTGAATTGTTGAAAAAAAGGCCTGTATTGATTTTTTTCCTTCCTGGCTCAAAATATTCGGGCAGAAAATTGTTCTTAAGAACCTCGTTGCATTTCAAAAATTTCATTTTTGAAAAAATTCCTTAGTATTAAATAAATAATAAAATTAATAAAAAATTATTATAAATTTTAAATAAACTTATAAGTTTATCAATTTTAAATTGGTACGTTTAAAATATATACACTGCTCAAAAGCAAATGTAATGTAATTATTGATTAGCATTTCCTTCATGACAATGTCACAAAAAAGTGCTCTTCCTATTATAACATGCCACTGTATTTTGCAAAATTGTATGAGAACAACATTTTTTATTTTTCAGAATGAAATACACCTTCTTCATAAGACCTTTGACAATTTGAATTAATTCAAACTGTTGAACTGCAATGGGACAACCAACAAATAAATTGATGACGTTTCTTCCACACTGAACCTTTCATTATCATGATCGCAACTTATCTTATTAAAAACTACTGCAATCATTTTACTTTATCATAAGGCAAAGAATACTTAGTTAAGATGGGTATTCTATATTTTAATGTTAAAAGCTGGTGTGCGTAATAAATTTGAAAAAAATATCTATTTGTTTCATTTGTCCGTCGTAAAACGCTAATAAAATAATAATTAACTGAATGTAATTAGAAGACCGATAGAGCAAGGTTGGCAAAGTAGAGAACTTAGGTCAATAAGATTCCGTAGGTTCTGAAATATATTCTATAAGTTATAATTTATTCTTCTTTTTTAAATACCATTGTTACATTCTCCTCATAATGAGATGGTATTTGGTTTTTGTGAAATAGACTTTTGCAGATTCCATCATATTTCGACGTTTTGAGTGCGCCTGAGTCAGAAATAATTTTTTGCGTCGGGGTCCGCCATGTTAATATTTAAACACTTTGAACTTCACAAAATTTCATATTTCATTAAAAATTTAGTTCTTTAAATATGGAAAACTTAAACCCTAAAACATTAAAAATTCATTCTTTAGAAATTTGTATGTCTCAAAGTTAAATTTTTCAAAATTATGTTATTTTAGAATAAAAAAATGCAAACTGCAGTGTTTAATCTTGAGCTGCATTATATATGATGCAATAACATCTTTAGCAGTACGTATTTAATAACTTCTATTTTATTAATCATGTGTTTTATACGTAATATACGTAATTTACGTATTTGGAAAGCAAAAAAATGGCAAAAAATATTCGCTAACAGTGTTCCGCTACATACATATACTTGAAAGGGTATTTTTGAGGGAAATTAATAAAGGTTTCAATTTTCAAGCATGAAGTAATTCATTTCATGTTCGGAGATATATTTACATTGTTTACTGTTGTTTTTTCACTTTAAAGCGTTTTTGATCACCAAGGGTGGGAACGTACGAGTTCGGAGTAGTTTTTGGGGCATATATTTCATGTCATCAAAAAAGCTAAAAATCTCCCCCAATTGTTTATCTCATTATAGTAATTTTTATTGCGTTTTAAAAGATGGCCGCGATGAGTGGATGAAGCTCCAAAAAGAGCATTATCAAGTTCCGTGAAAGGAAATGTTCAAGTTTACTATCTCAAAGGGACAAGAACCAAAAATTAAAACAAGCATATAGTTGCAAATTTCGATAAAAATGCAATTTTCAGTTGAAATAAATAAATAAAATCTAGCTCCCGAGATATTGAGTTGTCAAATTGGAAGAAAATGAGATTGATAAGAAAAACTTAAACAATTTCAAGTAAATCATTTAAAGACTTGGACTTTTAAATTCCATGGTTTTCGAATATACTCGGGGACTGAATCCTAATAAGTAAGTTTTCACACAAAAATCATTCTTTTCCGGGAAAATAAAGATTTTGTGTGACAGTATCGTACTGTGTCAGATTGTTTTTCGTTGAAAGTTCTATAAAAAGAAGCAACTTATATGTTTCTTAATAAATAAACAATAATAGTTTTATAAAATAACGTTGCTTATCTCAAGGGAAAAAGGTAAATGAAAAACCTTATGAAAGTGTTTTTTTGTGTAGAGAATGGAAATTTAAAATGTCAGTTTGGAATTTTATTTGTACTTTGATGGTGAAAAAAATTGCAAATTAAATTTAAGTTCTTTTTGTTGAAAAACTAAGTTATTTATTATTTTACTGCATTTAAAAACTTTTAGAAAGAGGAAGTTGATCAGAAAAAGGTTTTAATAAGGTAAGGCTATAGACAATTAAAAAGAAGAAGAAGGGTTACTTGGTTTCGCATTACCTGTCTTTTTATTACTGTATTAAAAATGAGTTTTCAAAGAAGTTCTTTGAACACAGTTTGTATATGATTTTTGGAGAATTTTTTATGCAAAAAGCCAATTTTCAAAGAACTGTTAGTTACTTGATGATGTAGTGCAACGCTTCTGTTATACTCTTATTTAATTTTTTATTTGGATATTATTTGGTACTTTTATTTCAACATTTTTGCTTGTTAAAATTGTCAAGCAGTTTATGAAGGCAAAAATTTTGTTTGTACAAAGGTTCAAAGTATTTGATAAAAACTGTAAAAATGAGCAGTTTTTTATAACTTTGAAGTAGCCGCCGTTTGGTACTATTTTTAAATTTCAAGGGTTTTAAATTATCAACACTGAAAAAAGATTACTTGTACCAAGTGAATTTTAAATGGCTAAGTAAGTGAAACTCTCGTTTATTTTTAATGCAATATTTACTTGAGACAAATAAACACAAGCATTTTTATAAAAAAAATTAGTTATTTCAGTCAAATTACGAAATATTGGTTGGCGGGAAATATTTATGTAAATGAATGTATGTGCCATGAATAGGAATGAATATTTATTTGGAATAAGGAAATTTGAATTTATGGAAAAAATATTAACTGTGTTCAAAAATCTATTTCCCCAAATTTAATTTTTAAGCATTTGAAGAAAAAAAAATCCCATTGATTAAAAAAAATATTTCTTTGGCCTAAAAAATGCGCGAGTATATAAAGTATTTCGTACTTCAATTGTAGTACATATTTACTTAAAAAAAACAACTGGATTCTTCAAGCTTAAATAATAATTAACATTTTTCTTATTAAACATATTTAAATTTAACAAGTCAGATAATTTAAAATCTTGATGAACCTGAAACAGAAAAATCTATGAAAAATTCAGCTTCATCAGCAATCCAACTTGTGTCTGCCGCGTGTAAGGTCCACAGCGATAACCACGACGCTGTCGCAACATGCAAATTTAAAGGGGGAAAGCCGTATCTTACCCTCGCTATAAATGCCAAAGAAGTATTTCTTCATATCAAAAAAATGGATATGGAATTTAAAAATATATTGCTTCAGTCTAAAGAAGTATTCAGTCAAATAAAATTACGTCAAATTACTAAATGTTGGATTTCAGAAAATAATTACTTGGTTGGACTAAATGTTTATTTCTTATGTGAAATTTAATTCTAGCACTCAAATGAAATATTTTCTTAACTAAAGAAATAGATGTTTTTTTATACTTAATATCTGGTTTATCTAAATAAACGATTTATTAGTATAAATGCATAAACTCTTTGTAACAAATAAATATATTTACGATTTTATTATTATTGTTATTATTATTCTGAATTACATATTTAATTATTTGATTTCAATTAAACTAAATACTTAATTTAACTATGGAAAAATAATTGATTCAAATGCGGCTGAATCAATTCAAAGCATGGATCTCATTGAAATAAATAATTATTACTTTGAACGAATAATCAGGTTTCAACAAATATATTCCTTTTGAATCAAAGAAAAAATAGTTCGAAGAAGATGGATTTGTAACCACATGAAAAAAATGATTTTATTCATTTTCTTAATTATTAATTATTAATTAATAATTATTAATTATTAATTGGTAACTAAGAAGGTACTAATCTACTTGCTTCAAACTGCTTGTTCTGATAATGTATATGCTGAAAATTAATTTTATGGTCAAATAAAGAGCAACATATCACTTTTAAATATTTTTTTGTAATTGAAAATCAATAAATTTATTGTAATGTCAATATTCCTTCAATATTATTTTTACCACATATAAAGAGTTCATTCTCATTAATGTATATCGCACATTATATAGTGGAATAGTCGAGAAATTTACCGTTGATCTAAGAAAATAGCGAAAAAGTCGACTTTTTTTCGATTTTATGAAACTTTATTTAATTAAGAAGGGTAAAAAATATTTTATTAGAATTATCGCTATACATCGCTATACAATTAGCTATATCGATGATGCAGAAAGAGAAGAAATTTTTTTGGAGGCCTAGTGCGGTTTCGTAGGTAATAACAAAAACAATGAGTTGTGAAAAACCAAACATTAAACTTGAAATGAAAAATGTGAAATTATAGAAATTCATCTAGGTAAAGTCTGACAGAGGCTTTCTACCGTTTCTCTCTATCCGATCTTTTTATCACAAAGGGGAATACTTTACCCAGATGACTACAATTCAGGTCACGTATCGAAGATGACTTTAATTGAACTAACAAATAAGACGTCATTTTTCTAACAAAAACTATGACAAGTGAACAACTGTAAAAGTTATTTTAATACATTTATTTGCATACAAAAAAACATATATGCAAGCATTATAAACGTATTTATATTGAAATCAAATCGTTTAAAAGAAAATCATTTTTCAACACAATTTTTCTTTTTAATGATGAAGAAGGTACGCTTTAGCTCAGTCCCTAAATAATATAAGTTGTTATTTGGGATATAGCAAACAAATTATGCTCATTTGCAAAAAATATAAGAAAAAAATTAAAAGAAGAATGAAAATCTGAAAAAGAGTGAAGCAAATCCTGAAAAAAGTATAAAAATGGTCGAAAAGAACGAGAAATAACGTACATGTCAACACAGATGTATATTTTAGGTTCTACATCTTTCATTTATAATAATTTTTCTAGATCATGAAATTTCAGAAACACGAAAAAAATAAATTTGACTAAAAAGATCAATCTTAAACGAGAAAAAAAAATTTGTGGCAATGAAGACGAATTTTTAACAAAAGGCACGAGGTTTCAAATCAGCGCTTGAATTTTCTACTGTAAAAGATCAATATTCAATTATAACTGAAATTTATTAACTTTAGGTTATCAAAATCATATTTAACTAAAAAACTACTGAAGTATAGTTAAATTATCAAGCATAGGAATACATTTTTTAACAAAAATGGTGCATTATCCATGACATTGTTTAATCTTCAAAGAAATAGTTGAATTTTTATATGAAAAATAATCCATTTTAAACACGAAAAGCAATGGTTACTTTTTTACTTACTTAATTAATTTTCAAAAAAAGTATTTTTTTTAATATAGTTACATTTTTAAATAAACAGATAAATTTAAAACTAATGTAATAAACCGTTACATTTTGCAGTCGTCATTGTTTGAAGAACTGGAAAGACGCAAATGGATAAATATTTCGACTATATAAAGCCATGGGAAAGTCATCTCAGAATTATTCAACCTTCACCATGGTATCCCTAAGAACTGTTTCTGCCTTTTTGCTAGTGTGCATTATTGCATTATCTCAGATGGCTGTTAGTGACGCCAAAGGCAAGAAGAGGCGTTCAAGGCATTAATTACGTCCCTGGTTAAATTGGTTCCAATTGTTAACAGTTGCCCACTTTTCAATTGCAGTGGTAAGAAACTTTTTTAAATAATATAATAATATAATAATATAAGATATAATAAGATGTAATAACATTTCACGCTCTGCTGCAACCAACTTCAATTTCATCTTGTAACTCAAGACCAGTTTTTTACAGGATATAATTCTCTGATTTTGACCACATATTTTGATCCAAGAAGTGAAATACTCGATCGAGCCCTGGTTTTGATAATTTAAAATTTGAAATTTACAACATGTTTTTTCCTAATAAAACATTTTGATCATGTGTAAGCGTTTATAAATCAAATATGTAGTTACAAGTTCCCATAAACTGTTATGTGAAACAAAAAGTGGTTCTTCTATAGAGGTTTTTGGAGAACATTTAAAAAAAATGAAAATCGCGAAATCAAATTTTGAATTGTTGAAAAAAAGCCCTTTATGGATTTTTTTCCTTCCTGGCTCGAAATATACGGGCAGAAAATTGTTCTTAAGAATTTTGTTGCATTTAAAAAATTTTATTCATCGAAAAAATGCCTTAGTTTTAAATAAATAATAAAATTAATAAAAAATTATTGTAATTTTAAATAAATTTATAAGTTTATCAATTTAAAATTGGTACGTTTAAAATATATACACTGCATAAAATAAAATGTAATAGTATTTTGCAAAATTGTATAAGAACAACATTTTTTGTTTTTCAGAATGAAATACACCTTCTTCATAAGACCTTTGACAATTTGAATTAATGCAAACTGTTGAACTGCAATGGGACAACCAACAAATAAATTGATGACGTTTCTTCCTCACTGAACCTTCTATTATAATGATCGTAACTTTTCTTATTAAAAACTACTACAATGTTTTTACTTTAAGGCAAAGAATACTTAGTTAAGATGGGTGTTCTATATTTTAATGTTAAAAGCTGGTGTGCGTAATAAATTTGAAAAAATATCGATTTGTTTCATTTTTCCGTCATAAAACATTATTAAGATTATAATTAACTAAAAGTAATTAGAAGACCGATAGAGCAAGGTTGACATAATTAGAAGGTATGTGGATTTTGTGAAATAGACCTTGTCAATTGACCTTGTCATCGTTCTCGTCGTCGCTTTAGGCTGGAAACACGGTAACATTCGAAGGAATTGTTCGATTTGATCGCACTTTGCCACACTTTATTAGGGTGTGCAAAAAGAGACGAATTCGTCACTCGGCTAGTTTAGACAAATTTTCAAAAAGTTCAAGCATTTAAAAAAACAAAATTGGGAATTTTGTTTTAAATGTATGTACGGCTGTTCGTAGTATTCGGAAACTCGAACACTTTATCGTCTTAGCTTTTTCCGATAAAAGGAAAGTTGTCAGTTTCAAAAACTGAAATTAACATTTTAAGCCAAGCTAAGTAAGATGCGAAGGAAAATTAATATAAAAGAGCGTTGCTTTTTTATAAAAAATTAAGCAATTACCTTTTAGGAAAATCGACGCAACTTATTTGCTTTAAGCCGCTTGACACTAGGATATGTAGTTTTGGTTCAAATCGTGAATAATGACATGGAAAGTTAACATATTAATTTTACGCAATAATATAAATTTATTGAAATGATACAAATATGGTAATTAAAGTAGGCGCAAATTAAACAAATGTGTAATTTTTACAATTTTTTGGAATTAGTTTTACTCTTCTCCTGATTTTCCCCTTTCCTGTTGACTTTTTTCTTGCATTTAATGCTAGTCTGTCAAATATCATTTATTCAATCCTAGATCTGCTTAATAAATTTTATTATAAGGGGTTTAACAATTTAAAAATTTTTAAATACTACAATCAGATTCTCAAATTTTTGGGTATTAGTCTGTTTAAAAAATTTAAAAAATTTCAAATTTGATTAAAAATTTAATTATTTAAATGGGAAAACCTAAACCCTAAAACATTGAAAATTCAGTCTTTAAAAATTTGTTTGTTTCAAAGTTAAATTTTTCAAAATTTTGTTATTTTAAATTGAAAAAATGTATACTGCAGTGTTTAATCTTGAGCTGCATTACATATGATACAATGCCATCTTTAGAAGTTTGTATTTAATAACTTCTATTTTGTTAATAATGAGCTTTATACAAGTACATATAAATTCTGCTACTTCCATCTACGTGGAAGGGTAGTTTATGGACGAAATAATAAAATAGAATTGTGTCAGTATTAAGTAATTAATTTATAGTTTGTGAATATGTTTATGTTGTTTAAGGTTGTTTTTAAGTTCTTATAACGTTTTTCATTACGATTTGATGTAGGTATTACTTAGGGGTAGCTTCTCGGGAAACATATTATACGTAATGGGAAAGCAAAAAAATTACATAAAAAAATATTCGCTAAAAGTGATTTCTTATTATTATTATTTTTGAAGAATTTTATACAAGTATATATAAGTTCCGCTACATGCATGTACTTGAAATGGTATTTTTGCAGGGAAATTATAAAAGGTATACATTTTCAAGCATTAAGTAATTCATTTCATGTTCGGCGATATATTTACATTGTTTAAGGTTGTTTTTGCACATTCAAAAGATTTTGATCACCAAGGGTGGGAACGTACGAGTTCAAGGTAGTTTTTGGTGCATCTTTTCTCTTTCATCGAAAAAAGAGCAAAAAATCTCCCCCAATTGTTTATCTCATGATAGTATTTTTATTTCATTTTAAAAAATGGCGGTGATGAGGAGCTCCAAAAAGAGCATTAACCACTTCCGTGAAAGGAAATATTCAAATTTACAATCTCAAAGGGACAGGAACCTAAAATTGAGATAAGCATATAATTGCAAATTACGATAAAAATGCAATTTTCAGTTGAAATAAATAAATAAAATCTAGCTCCCGAGAGTGTTGCCAAACTGCAAGAAAATGAGGTAGATCAGTGAAAGCTCACCACTTTCAAGTTAAGCATATAATAATTTGGAGGTTCTCGTTTCATGGTTTTCGAAAATCGTCTTTGGATCGCGATTTAAGTTTTTATTTTTATTTGAAAAAAAATTTAACGTGCTCCAAAATTCTGCGGGACTGAATACAAATAAATAAGATTCCACACAAAAATCATTCTTTTCCTGGTAAGTAAAGATTTAGTGTGACAGTATCGCACATTATCACATATCATTTTTCGTTGAAAGTTCTATAAAAAGAATGATTTATTTCAGTCAAAGTGCGATAATATTGGATGGAGGGGAATATTTCTTTGAATGAAAGAAATATTAAATGAAAAACAAAAATATACGTTTTGAACTGAATGAATCATCAATTGTTCCAAATGAATGTGCCATGAATGTGAATGAATATTTTTTGAAATAAGGACATTTGAATTGATCGAAGCAACTAGTTTACAGACTTTAAAGTGTAAAACATAGAAAAACTCCACTTTTTTTATATTTTCTTAGAGTAACGGTAAATTTCGGGACTGTTTATCCATATAATGTGTAACATACATACATGGAGATGTGTTTTTAATATGCTGCAATAATAATATATAACCAATGTTGAAATTCAAATAATTTTTTTTTACTTTGAATTATAAGAAAATATTAAAAGTGATATATTGCTATTGATGTGCACACTTACTCTGCGCATTAAAGTATACGCGCTAACCTTATAGAAAATATTATTTATATTTATTTATATTATATTAATATGATATAAATATATTACATATATATTCTATTCATTCATATTATATATACATACATACATTATATACATACATATTATAAATATATATGTATATGATATTTATATATTTATATTATATAATAATAAGCTTAATTATGAATTCTAAGTTTACTTGCAAACAGTCTGCAATATAATCAACTTTTTATTTTTCTGTGAATGCACCACGTTGATATTGCTTTATGCAGCTAAAAATTAATTAGGAATAGTGATGAGAGAATTGAACAAGTTGATAAATTGGTATACCTTGGTAGCTTATTTACTAGGGACGGTAAGATAGATGAGGAGTTAGATAGACGCATAAACGAAGGTGAGAA